>OMKZ01026539.1:0-14275 GCA_900302535.1 Neoniphon sammara
TGTATATATGTATGTATAAGGATTTCATCAAGTGCAACAACCATCTATTTAGTGAACCTCATCCAAAGAACATAATTGCTCCAGTAAAATAATCCTAATCCTATGGCTTGAGAATTAACGCTGACGAGGCTGAACATGTCAAACTGGGCACAAGTGGCAAGCACCATTTGAAAAATATACTACATTCACTTTAATGCTGCAGTTTACCAGAGCCTTGGTAAAGAAACTGGCCACCATCCTTTTCACTTAATAAACTTTTCCATTACTCTTTCATTCAACTGATTTAGTGTACTTATTTTTTCATCACTAGTTAAATTTTTCCACACTGACACAAGATATTCTACTCTGAGCTATTGCCAAGCTAACGAACGACTTGACGCTTTCTCCTCCTCACAAATTTAATTTGTAATGCATTTGCCCTGCAATGTGTAAAGATGAAACTGATCAGATGTGATTCTCAACTGTAATTTCACATCATTAACTTACGCTGGAAGCTGGATGCACGCACAAAAATGATTTCCTCCCTAAAGCAGCCTCCAAAAGAACCTCCAAACGATAAGGGGCAAAACAATATTCATTTTAGCTTATACATGCATTATTACCGCAAAAACTGCAAATAAATAAATAAATAAATAAATAAAATACTTCCACACAGTCTGCAAGTGAGTGTGTGTGTGTGTGTGTGTGTGTGTGTGTGTGTGTGTGTGTGTGGTCCTCCATTGTTAATTTTCCCTCCAGGCACTGTTAGGACAACTGACTCAACTTTGTGTGTGCGCATGTGTGTGTGTGCATGTGTATTGACTATGTGTGCACATGCATACACTGCTTTTGTCCAACAGGCCAATAAAGGAACAGTCCAACACTCTAAAACACTCTACTAAAACACTCAGTAAACTACCAAATAACAACACAAGGACAAGGACGAATGGACTGAGGGGAAAGAATTGATTTAGCCTGTGAGTGTGAGTGTGTGTGTGTGTGTGTGTGTGTGTGTGTGTGAGTGTGTGTGTGTGTGTGTGTGTGTGTGTTAGACCCAGTGTCCAGTCTCCATACCAGATCTATCTGGAGAGAGCTGGAGACTGTTCTGATAGATCCTCACACACCAAGGTCAGGGTCACGTCCCAAAACACACACCCACACACACTCATGTGTGCACATTGCCTGGAGGCAATGGAAAGAATGAGAAAGAAAAAGAGAGAGCGAGGGAGAGGCAAAAGCAAGAATTGAATCGTCTTCATCTTCATTTGCATTCAATTGAGCGGGCTTTATAGCAGCAGCAGAGGGTCGGAGCCTCATAAAAAAACAAAAAAAAAATTATAGCCCCACAAACCGAAGCACTTAAATTCTCAGCAAATGCAATCTCTTTAAGTGTTAGCGATGATAATAACACAGCGCCGCACCCTCCAAGCCCTTTTAGTCCAAGTGAGGTATGATCAATATACTGGATGAGTCAAGTTTCTAGACTCAAAAACTTTTTTTTTTCTCTAGGAATGTTTTTTGATAAGACTTGGAGTAAATACAAGAAACACATCAACAGTAAAGTAAAAGTTTTCTCATTAAAAAGTAGGCAGATTGCACAGTCAGTTTCACATCAGTATTCAAAAACAGCGCTTAAAAACTGCATTAAATTGTAAAAGTTAAACTACTTCTTGTCACAGGCAGCCACAGGATAAGTGAAATTTGCAAAACTGTTTGGAACATGCCTCGGGTTGATAAAGACAAAACAGAAAAAAGTAGAGGTTAGAGGTAAAATAAAACAATAAAAGCTGTGACTTCTTCTAGCCTTTTTGTTTTATTTGGAGTTGACAGAGTTAATACTGGAGAGAGAAAATGCAATGATCTTGGCAGCTGTACAAACCACTTTCTCTGTTAGTGCCGCTCTTTCAGAGTTGTATTGCCATTGCTAATGGCTACAAGGAGGGTCATTCTACGTAAAGTAACCACCCAGCAGAAATGAATCCATGCCGTTCTGCTACGTCTGAAGCTCCAAACCTGCTGCTGTCTCAGTGGAAAATGATCCCTGATGAGATTCACTTATCAAAAGCACTCGATATTCGGGAGCCTACAAACTTGGAGCAAGTGTGTTGAGTGCCAAATATAATTTCCATGGTTTTGCTACTATCAAGGTACGTTTCAGAGAGCCAAATTGAAGACGTTTTAAGACCTTTTCAATGCTACCTGTGAACAAAAATAAAGAAACACAAACCTGGGAAAATCAGCCTATACCTGACTGCGTATTGCTAATTAAAATTTGAAAAGTGCAAAAAGGCAGAATAAATAGCTGAGGGACCCAATGTCTGTTCTTAGAAAAGAAAAGCAAATTGGAGCCATACTGTGCTATTAATTCTGTATTAATCTGAAAGTGGACTTGAGGCACAAAGAAACCTCTCATTGGATAGTGAAAAAAATACAATCTCTAATAACTGTATTTAAAGGAATACGTTTTGGGCAAAATTCTCTTTCTCCGTCTAGCCCATTAGTTCGATAGTAGGAACTATAACCGCTGACAAAGGGAAGGATACATGTGTTCAGCGGTTATAGCCCCTACCATCTAACTGAAACGACTCAAAATAAAAAAATAAACATGATACATTGTGTAAATAAGACAATTACTGTAAGGTTTATTTTTTAATTTTGACGGAGCTAGGCTAATGACTCCTGTAGACTTCAAGTCTTTATGCTAAGCTAACATGAAATGCTACTCATAGGAACCAAAGCAGTGGATGTACAGAGGTGAAAATGTTATTGAACATCTTGTCTCAGTCTGGCTAAGTCAGAAAAAGGGTCTTTTGCCCAAAAGAGTATTCCTTTAAGACAGTAAAATACTCTGAGAGTCTAACAAGATAGTTACTCCAAGACCCTGTTCCTGCAGGAAGTGTTTTTTTAATCTATGATTAAACCAACAACTGGAAAACATGTTGATTCTGCCTGAATCCATGTTAGACGTATATACTTAGGATTAAGGATGAACCAGAAGAGGGGAGGATGCAGCTTTGAGCGGACTTTGCCAACTTAAACTATTTGTTTTCTGTCCAGTGGGAAATTCAATATCCATCAGCACACGGACCGGCTGACACTTGGCTTGAGCAGCTTATAATGGAGGTTAAAGGACAACTGTGACTTTTGGGGAGTTTGGTCCATTGGTCACACTGCCCAATATGTGACGAGAGGATTAGCACTTCAGTTATCTGTCTCTGGTGGATAGCTCTGTCCACTACAGTATGTTACGTAACTGCAGGCGTTTTAAAGCATTATCCTAAAAGTGAGAAAGTGAGAAGTTATTCGAGTTCAAAATTAGCAAAGTTCACTTTGGTGACATGTCTAAACCTGCTTAAGGGATTACTCAAACAGAAAGAAAATTCTAAGAAAATAAAGTTATTTCAATTGGCAGAAGATGTCTCATTTCTGCAAGACCTGTTTTGTGAAGTGAGCAAAGTTAACCGGACTAATGATGAAGAATGAGTCTTTGTTTTGAAGTTATGAACCTCCAGAACACAGAAATGAATCCAAAACCAAACTCCCAACAAGTCGGGTGACCTTTAAAAGAGCACAGCGTGTGTCTGTCTCATTTGCAACGAAGCTTCCTTAGGTAGCTTTATTAGGAAATATGGCTGCTGAAGACTGTCACATTTCAGCAGGCAGCATATGAACGTCCTAGTTAAGCTCCTTGATTTGCCAACATTTCAAGGAAACATCAAGCGGTGCCTTCACACTAACGGAAACCCCACAAGGCCGTGTGGCTATCTGAGGACTCTATTCTTTTATCAGTTGACCCAACTGTTGGGTCAACCAATTAACCAGGAAACATGTTTGAATTTAAATTTCTCAGTAGGGGATAAACATTAGTTAAACCCATTTATGTTTCTCCTCAGTGCCTATAAATGTTTTTTCTCGTTTGAACGATAACTTATCAAGCATTACTGTGATTACATGTAGATATATATTTATATAGCTCTCTTTATGTGTCCATTAGTCACCTGCCTAGTTTAATTTGTTTGCTGTGAGACTTGATTGGGTTACCATGGAAACCAGCTGCAACATTTTCTGCGCTAGTCACATGACACTTCCTAAATTGGTTAATTTCATGTAACCTTTTGGACAAAATAGGCACATAATAAGGAACATTCTTTACTAGGGACCAACGTCTTAGGACACTTCCTTGCAAATGAGATGGACCCAGTGATTCCCCGCAAAGTCTCTTCTTTGTGTTTCTACCTGTATCGCCATGTGTGCAGCCAAGTCTCAGAAGTGAGCTCACCAGTTCTGTAGGGCCAGTCAGCTCATTTGACGGCGAAATTGTCAGTCGTCACCTTTGATGCTCAAGAGATGTGGGAATCAGAGGTAACTTGTTCAAAAGAATAGAACCTTTTATGCTTCACTGCTCTGGAACTGCAAATATGCTGTTGTCACTGCCGTTATGAAGATCCTTTTCTTATACGGTGAACATGGTGGCATCCATGGCAAGAAGACCCACATTATGTAGATTAAAATAGCTCATTCTGAACCCACAAAACACTTTGAATCTCTGTCTCCTGTGAGAAGTACATTATTTAAAACATATTAAAAGGAACTATATACACATTTTTTTTATAAACTGTTTTGATAGTGTAAAAGTCGCTCAGTGTTTCTTAACACAGCAGGAATGGTGGTGTAAAAGGCCAAACTATTATCTAGGAGAAGAACAAGGTGTGAAGGTGTTCCTGCTGGACCAAAATATAATGAAGACCATGGGAACTGTAGCATGAATTGATCCTTTGCTCCGGTAAGAGAAAAGAAATGAGTTTGACTGTCTATTAGACAGGTATGTAGAACAGATCAAAGCACACAGGGCAGCATCCTGATTAGGATTTGGTATGCAGCATATGTTAAGCATTTACTTTGGGATTTGGCACACCATTTGAATAAAGAAGGTGAGCAGAGTGTGTTGCCCTTTGAATTATAAGTATGTGGAAGGTAGGCATTCAAAGACCCTCATTATTATGGAAATGAAAGCAACAAGTCTCCAGTCATTTAACCAGGTGACACTCTGTTACCTCGGGACAGGGATGATGAAAGGTGACTTAAAACATGTGAGCGCTACATGACCTCCAAACAGTTGCAGAGGCTTTATCGGGGCCGCGCTGCTGTACAGATGTTTAATTTGTGGGGTGATTTTTTTTTTTTTTTTTTAACTTCATGTTCATGAATCACACTGGGAGGAGAGGGAATCTGGCCAAGCTCAGGGGGATGCTGTTATGTGTTCAGACTGTCAATGATTAAGTCTGGTACATGTTGTTTTTCACAGTGTTTGGACGAGGCCCAGCACTGTAATAAGGCATAAAACCGCAGGGTCCCTTTGACACTGGAGTGGGAAAAGTCCCTATTGGACATGCAAAGCTATTCCCCTGAATTATAAAATAACTATCAAGACCTTACGGTGGTTTTCATGAATCCAATCTGAGGCTCCACTTAAAAACACTGTAAATAGAACGCTCAAAGAAATTACTTTATTGTGGAGGGTTTTTTTTATTTATTTATTTGTTGCAGTTCTTGACACTGACTTGCATCGTTCCTGATGTAAAACTCATTCTGTTGTTCCTATAATATTCATATAGGAACACAAAATGTATATCTGGTACTCAATAGTGATCTTACAGTTAATTTATCATCCTTGATGGTATTTTGTATCTTTTATGGTATCAATGAAATATCTGAACAAATCCTATGATATTGCTAGAATATTCAAATACAGAGTTTGAGTTTTGCTGATACTTGTGCAGTATCCTAAAATTCCTTCCTCTGTTCGATGTTGACATATACATTAAATGTTTAAAGGTGCATGCCACAGATACTGTAGGCACACAAGTGGAAAGATTTTTTTATTTTGTTTTGTTTTTCATTCCTCCTGACTCTATAGGTTGTTTTTCCTCTCAAGCGAGGGAGTGTGTTATCAAATTCTCCTGGACAGTCCATTAGTTTGGAGCGCAGAGGAGTAGCATGCTGCTGAGATAGAGATTGTATAGGACGGAATGAGGGTGTGAAGGAACCTCATCTATACCGGCCTTTACTGGGTGTTTATATGTTTAAGAGTGTGGTGCATGTAGGTGTGGCACACTAAAACAGCAAAGTCAATGTAATGTGAAACATATGTCTGGAGACAGTATAGACTCAAACTGTGCAAATTCAACCATCTCAAATTGTCTTCTATATCGACTTTTTAACATTACTCCTTCTAGTTTTATTTACTCCATTACTATAATTAAATCCCATGCATTTTAGCCAACTGTTGTTTTGTTTTGTTATGCACTGTTATTACCCTTCTTATTGTCTGCTTTTATTCTTTTATTGTAGTTGTGTATTGTTGATTTTTTATGTCTCTAATTTTGTAATTAGAGCAGCTTGTGTGCACTTGGATCCAACACAAATTTCCCTTTGAGACCATCTTAAAGCAAATGTGTCTTTGTGTTTGTGTGTGTGTGTGTGTGTGTGTGTGTGTATACACTCTGCCAGTGTGCATTTCCATATAATGCTATCGGGGTGTGTTTGGAACACACAAAAACACAAGCTGAGATTGTAAGTGAGTTTACACTGGAGCTGAATGGGCAGAGCCAAACACTCTGCAGATACCACAGACTGCTGGGTGGGAATTAGTGTGGGCAGGCTGCTTCTGAGAAGATGACAGCAAGGTCAAAGAAGCTGTAACCCTTGACAGAAATGTATGCACATGCACACATATTCGTAAACACATGCATAAAGACCCACACACACACACACACACACACACTCTCCCACTCACTTTCAGTTCCTCTCCACCACACAAACCCAATAAGCCGCACCCCGAGACGGCAGCCAAAAGGGTTATCAACTCCTGTGAAACTATTTGTTTTGTCAGCCTCAGAGGCAGACACAGGCTGGCGAAGGATCACACAGACTCCAACGGTGAAAAATGTAACTGGCTGAATACTCAAAGCATTACAGCCATCAGTTTTAAAGGAGAACACCACTCAAATCAAAGCTCAAGTGCAATGATTTTAATTCAGCTTGCTATGAATTTCTAATGCCAGGAGTATCATTTTTATTATTTTTTAATGGCTTATATGAATTGTTATAAGTGCTTTAGTGCCCATCAGTAGGTTGGAAGGGCTTGGCCCTGTAGGTATATTCACATTATAATGCCACCCACTTTGTGTCAGCCGTGATGCAATAGCATCTGATGGTCACAGTATAACGGGTGAAGTAAATTGGGTTTTGGGGATTACATAAATAAATGGATACAATTTTTTAGCCTTACTTGCACAAAGACAAACTCTTGCTTTTTGCCCATCCTTTCTATATACCGGAATTAGTCCAGTGAAAAATTAATCTTCAACATTGGGAGATAAGTGTGAAATGGTATGCGTGACTATCATTTTACAGCAGTCTAGGTGGCTCTTGCCAGTGACCAAGAGAATCTCTCTGTTGCATTTCACACTGCTCCTGGTTCCTGTCCATTGTTAGGGGGACGATGGGGATACAGAAAAAAAAGTTGCACTCTTTGAATCAATAACAACCTCCAGATTTAGCAAAATGTGAGTACAGTGGGATTTAGAGTGGGTTTTCCCCAGAGCATGGATCAGAGAAAAGTCAACATGCACATTTGGTGTCCACATGCAGGCTAGAGCTTTTCCCGGAATAAAAGGCAAACGGCCCAGACTCATCACCTGAGGTGCTTTCAACCAGCTCCTCTGCTCTCTTGGGAGCAGAAACCACAGAGGGTACAAACGGCTGCCCTCCATCATTCTTTACATTTAATATTAATCTCCCCCTGAGATCACACACATACCAGAAGGGCAACATAGTCCTGATATTCACACTAATGATTTTTTGCTGTTCAAAATGCTGCTGATTGAGAGAAGTGAAGCTCATTATACTGGTTATGAACAGAACAAGAACATGCCTAAATAGTGAAAGGAGGATTGTGTGGTCTACATGGGGCAATCATAACAGATTTCATGACATAAGATTTAATGAGAAGCAAGGACAGTCACCTTTCACAGAATCAGTAAGAGATCCCAGTCACTAATAAACATCCCTGTTGGAAACAAATGAAGTGAGGAATTAACACTGACAGACCTGTGCCTCCGCTGCTCCTCTTAGCCATAGAAACATAATTTAAATCAGATTCACAAAGCTGAAGAATGTTTAAATTAAGAGAGCGTTATTTTAGCTTGTGCCAAGAACTGGTGTCTATAACAGCAGAAAATTGAAACAGAAGGGGGTTTGGGTGTTAAATTGGCCATGATGACAAAGGCAGGGCCAACCGCGCCGTGGCACCATCTTTTTGGCCCACGAAAGACCCTGAGATGTCCAGTATATCACATCCAAAACTGGCAAAATATAGAGAGGAAATAGAAATCTGATCGTCTCTTTGGTGCTGAGAGTTAAAGAGAGCACAGTTGAAAGGAATGTGACTAATGTAGTGAGAGCAAAATGGGACTCAGCCATTCGGAGTTCAACAAGTGAAAGCTATTTGACATATAGGCTGAATGAACTTACTATACTGAAGCAGCTGAGAACAGAGTGCAGGGCAGAGCAGATGGAGACCAACTGCAGAACAAAACTGAAAGCAGACCTACATGTATTTGATGTTTGTGAGGTGCTTGGGTTTCTCTTTGAAGAGCTACTGGTGAGTATCACTGGACTAAATAACCTTTTCTTCTCCATAAACCACTTAGGATGCTTATTCATGATATAATATGTACATATTATTCCATATACTGATCAACAGAGCTGTGATATAAGGTCACATGGCACCTTTCATAAACTATAACCATAAATAGTTCTATATAGCTTGTGGTTTCTTTCATACACCAATAAAGTGTTTATCAATGAGGAATAGTTTGATTTGCTTTTTTTAGCTGGGATATTTTTGTTCATGCTGGATTAATACCTGCTGCTCCACGGCTACAAACATAACAGCTTTCTCTCTGGGTGTCTCTTTTCCATTGTAAATCGGCACGCTCTGTGGTTTACATCTCAGGTCTATGTTTGAAAGTCACGCATGCACAATGATCTTGATTGTTCAAACCACACTTGAATTAGCTTTATTACATTAACTGGAATTTGGCTTTGTGGAAGCGATTAAACCCGGATTCATTTGTTAGGTAACTCAAGTCAGGCTCTCCATGTTCAGCACTACTTTTCTTAGTCTTCTTGGTGGAATATCCCAGTTTTCTTTTTGTCAGCGTCACACTCGGTTCACCTGGGTTGAACTGATAACTGTTTGTTTTTAAGTAGAGCGAAGTATGTAGATAATCACTGATCCAGCTTGCTACAGTGCAGGCAGAGCTGGAAGGTCTGATGCCACGACAGCTTCTCTCCACGTTCCTATTGACCCTTTCACAAGACAGAGCCTGCTCACTGCCGAGTACTGAATCAGTCAGACAACATGATATTTTAAATGGTAAATTTAGTATCGTTATAACACCAGGTCCTTGAAGTCTCAGGAAACAACAATTTGATAGGCCTATCTGTCTATAGAACGTCTATGCTCATCCATTTGCTTCCAATCTCAATATCACAGATTTTTCTAGTTAGTTAGCTCTGGGTGCCATCCCCCGTTGTACTCTGCAGAAGGTGACATCACCTGGTACCAAAGGTCAGCCAATAGCAGACTGCAATTTCTGCAGCACACTTCTTACCCTTTGATATCATGTCTTACAAAGTTTTGGGTTGGGGGTTTCAAGACTGACCTAATGAACAAGCCATTGTACTCTTATTACTTCCTAGACTAACCTTTCAGAATATTACCAAGTATGGATGGACCTGGCAGATAACCTCACACTTCGGACTGAGTCACATAAAGCATGAGATCAGGTTCACAAGGTGAGTGTGTGAAAAGCCTCCCACATGCAAACATTCAATTCGAATGGAACCGGGAACCTATTCACAGAAATGTGCCAATGTTTTTCATTTGTGGAGGCCTTTGTGACATTTAGTGTTCCTGAAAATAGAAATACTCAAAACTACAACTTTGTGCCCATTTTATCCAAGCCTGGATGTCTGTCTTGGGGAGCTCAGGCTGGTTCACCAGGCGCTGGGATTCATAACCATGCCAGGAGAGAAAACATGCACCCACTGAGGAAAAACCTACATTGCAATTTATACTGGCTGAGAAAACGGGAACAGGAATGTTGATAATTCGGCTATCTCTGCACTGACAATGTTTTCTCTTGTCCATGTCAGGCAGGAACAATGGAATGTAAATTTACTGATTATTGCTGTGGTTATTTGATTGACAGACTCCCCCAAAAGCCCCAGCGATGCCCTGTTGGCTGGTGTTCCACAGGCTTGGCCTCCCACCAATCCTGACCTATGCAGACTCAGTTCTGGCCAACTGGAAATGGAGGGATCCCACAGGGCTAGTAACAGTTTTTACTGCCTCATCTCACCTAAATATCCACAGTCCACAGACCTTTACTGTACAACATTATAATAATTCTGCATATCTAAATTTCAATCATTTGCATAGAAAACTATCTTTTGTAACTCGAGACTAAAATAACTGGGTCTCTAATTTTAATTTCAGGGATATGGAAATTGGGTGAGTATGACACCAAAAAAAATGCTCATTCACTCTGATCTGAATTTCCCAAACGTGCATTCATATGATTTCCATTGATGTTGTTTTTATATGCCTTCAAATATAGGAACATGGATTTAATATTCTCTTTCCCTGGTGGTGAGAGCTGTAGGGAATTTTTGCTAGTTGCATCATTAGTTGAGATGGCTTCAGGCATAAAGTTAAGCTGTGGTTTCACTCTTCCTCTTTTCATGTTAAATGGTTTCGAACCACACACTGTTTCCTCCGTCCATCGATCCCCTCCCTTCCCTTTATCCCACCCACTCATGTGCCTCCGTCCCTTTCTGTTTTCCTTTGTAATTGGTTCTCATGCCTGAGCTCTCCGCAGGGGGGCTCTGGAGGTGAAGCACGCTGTCCGCATCAGCATACAGAAGGGTCTTCGCAAGTGATGCCGTCTCTGAAGAAGATGAAGGAAACTTTCAAACTCATTCACAGTAGACTCAATTAAAACCTAACCCCATTTTTGTTTTGCTAATTTGCATAAGCTTGCTGATACTAAGACAGGGACATTTGTGGTAATTAAACTAACCTAATTTCTGCTCTTTCCAGAACATGTGGATCCAACTGATTTTCATGGAACATTGAGAATGTTTATCTCAGGGTTGTTACAGCGTTATGCATATTCAGACTACTAATGATTTCAATCTTTATCTTATAATCTGCAGCAATTTTTTTGCCAATATGATGGGGCATCAAGAATCCCCTCTACTTCTACCCTTCTATGTACTGTCCCATATTTTATTGCTGCACTTGTTGCAAGGTGACCTGGGTAAGATTGCCTTGAATGGACAATGTGTAGTGCTTCTTATGACCGCTGCATGTCTATTTATACAGAGCATACAGTATGAGGTCTGAACTGTTTCAGATGGCAAGACAACCCCATGCTTCCAGGTGGACTGTTGTGTGGCGGTGTAAGCAACGAGCCAATTTTCTTATGAGGTGGAAGCGCGGCCCAGAGTTCAGCCATTCACTGTTTTGATGCATTGCTGTGCATCCAGCATGAGGATGACTCAGGTAAAACTGGATTTCCCTCAACCCCTGACCTCCTCAGACGCCCATGGGCATTTGAAATGAATTGCTGTGTGTTTGTGCAGTCAGCTGATTGGTCTGACAGGCAACGCTGCAGGGAAAGGTCGTTAGTTTCTCTCCTCTCGAGCTCTCTTTTCTGTTGTCTTCATTGCTTCACTCGGACTAGGGGCCTACCTGAAGCACATGAGGGATTATGTGCCTCCCGCCCACTGTCAGCTCAGGAACTGGGTCTGTCTGTCAATCTCGGAGAGAGCTCACCCTGTCCTGCTCCAATCCTGCTCTCTGCCAGGCCCACAACTCCTGCGTTTTGACAACCCTGCATCATAGCCAAATATGTGACTGTGCCCAGGAACCACCATCGGCGCTGGTACATCCCACTCCATGGTCTTTCTAAAGAGTGTCAGTGACACCACCCACAAAGCACTGATCTCAGAGAGATGACCTGCATTAAAAATCTGTAACACCTAGGCCAAAAACTGGTGTCTATAAAAGCATAAAATTGGAACAGAGGAGGTTTTGGTGTTAAATTGACTGCAATGACAGAACCAGGCCAACTGCACTGAGGCACCAGCCTAAGCCTCCATCTGAGCCAGGGAAAACCCTGACTTCTCCCTCGTTTAGCACAGTAGTCCTCCTCAAACAGTGGTTAGCTAATTTCCACAGTGCTTTCGAGGTAGTGCTCTCACCCCCTTTCTCAGGGGGTGCACGGATTCAGTGACCTTGTCATATAGCAGGGTCACTGACCCATAACAGCTTTTATCCAACCGGCCACATCATCCACATCACCAATCAAAATCATTCACCATCATTATTTTAAAACAGGATCTGGATACATATAGCAAGATTTTCTTTATTTAACTGAAATGACTTAAGTAATTACTGTGCATTATCCATTATAGACAAAACATACAAAGGCAAATTAATAGATTCTGTGTGTGTGTGGGGGGGTGTGTGTGTGTGTGTGTGTGTGTGTGTGTGTGTGTGTGAGCCTGAACCTTTTACTGTAAATCCAACATCCAGTACCTCATAAGATGCGCATCAATCTAAGTTTGCATTTCCACAGAGGGAATCTTTTCCTGTAATGTATACTGTAATCTCATCTCTTATGAACGCCATGGCAACATAAACCTTCTCCACAGTCGATTTAGTCTCAGACCTTTAGAGGCAATCTGGCTCCATGTAATGGAAAAACAACAATACAACTCAGTACAAAGAGAATATTGCATTATGGGATGCTCCATGATCAAGGGCAACCTGAATCTCATATTCAAGCTGATGTACAGTACTTGCGTGTACATGTGTGTCCCTGTGTGCATAGGCATCTCTGTAGTGCTGAATAAGAACTAAATGCTCTGCAATGCCCATAGAAATATAACTGAAACCATGTTTTGTATTCTGAATGGCATCAATATGCAAAGGGGCTTTCACATAGCCAGGCATTACAAGGCTTCATTCCAAGGACGCTGTGTCGCCTTGCGATTATTGTGACATTGCACAGGGATGTAACAGAATGGAAGTTCGTTATACTCAAAACTGCAGAGTTGTAATCCTCTGGCCAACTCAGGAGAAAACTTAGCAAAAATTAGCTCCGTTAATAGCGCGGCTGTCCATCATGGTACAAGTCGCAGGGATTGAGGGATTTCATCTTATTCTGAGAGGAAGCCAGTGCTGGACAGTTTAGCCATATGTCACACGTAAACCAGATTAATGGGGGAGGTGTCATGTAAACAGCTTAAAGTGTTAATCCACAAGAATGTTCTTTTGTTTTTGACATCTTTAAGTTGTCTTTGCTCTGGTGTTTTGCACTGTGTTTTCCAGCAATCCCTTGTCACAATGTCACCGATATCACCGGACTGACAGCAGCTATTAAACAATGAGCTGTACTGCTGAGACTAGTGAAGCTACAAGGAAGACAAAGAGCGAACTTTAGCCGGTGTGTTATAGTGATCTCACCCACAGAGACAGTCAGATCTCACAATATAGCTGCAGGCAAATATTAAATAGATAACATTATATCAACAAAAGACAGTGACTGCTCATGGTAATGTTAGCAATAGAGGAACATTTTACAATAAAGAGAGTCACATCAGCATCACTCTTCAGCGTCTCCTCTCATCTTGGAGTGTGTGTCATCTCCGAAGAGTAAATGCTGATGTTCACTGTAGTTCTTAGCTCAGAGGCTGTCACTTTCCTTTAGCAGTTTGCCTTCCTCTGAGCATTAATATGTTCCCTTCTCCTTGGATTTGGCTATTGTTCCTCGTTGTAAGCTTTTGCAGGAGTTTCCGTCAGCACCTTTATCAGATGGGAGGAGCAGAGATAAGAAGGCAACTACTGGTCAGAGATGGCAGCCACAAACCTGCACACTGCATCTGTTAGTGGGTATTGTCTGAGTGTCTTTGCCTCGGTGTGCATGTGTCTCCATGTGAGTTTGTGTCATACTGATATATTTGCTTCTTGTGTGTGTGTGTGTGTGTGTGTGTGTGTGTGTCTTCACTACACTGGCCTACTTTCTTAGGCCTATCATCTGTGACCTTATAAGAATTGTTCTCAACACTATTGATGTCAGTTGTAATCCCAGCTGTGTCAAGCCCAAATTAAACACAAAAATATCATCCAATGTGGTGAAACTAAAATGCTTATGTTGCC
>OMKZ01026541.1:0-21647 GCA_900302535.1 Neoniphon sammara
TTTGGTTGTCACAAGATGGTTTAACAGCTAGATCACGGTGCCACCACAATATTATTTTAGTGAAACTTCAGCTCCTCACTGTACAGTTTAACTGAGATTTTAGAGGTATTGATGATATTGAAAGCTGTTGATATATTTCTCATATAGGAAGTGCAATATCCTCTACGGGCCAGTAAGCAATATTTCTGGATAATAATTACAAGCGAGGTTTACATTTGCAGATTTTTGGTACCATGACATCTCTGCAGACCATTAAAGAGTCTGAATTTGTGCAGCGCTGCTCTACAGGTCTCGCTCTGTTCTAAAATACCCTGCCGTGCTGCGGTTTGCCTCTTGTGCTTCTGTAAAGCGGTCCGTGCAAAAAGAATAATCAGGATGTGAGAAGTCCAAAAGAGGAAATTGCTCAGGCTGCCGGTGGCCTGCTGGAGCGTGGCTGTTAACCGGCTACAGGAACTTCAGAGCGGCCTGCGTGATGATATTCAGTCAATGTTTAAGTCTTATTGTTACACACAGGCTGTTTCAATGCCTATTTTGTCTTTTCATTCCTTGTTTATTCATGTCTGTCTTCAGCTTTGTTTGCTTTTAATTGTTTCACTCTGGGGCAGCTTACAAAACTTACAAAAGTTTATGTTCAAATACTGCTCAGACAGGGAATAGAGTGTCACAAATTGCAGTTTAGCCTCCTGAATTGGACTTGTGTGTGACTGCTCACCCTGTATTAGTAATTGTTCCTGTTTAATGTCTAGTCGTGAATCAAGAGCTGCATACAAATGAAACAGGAAGCTGACATGTTGCACATTTCCCTCACTCTGCTGCTCGGTCAGGTGCTGCAGCCTGGTGGCAATGACAAAAATGCACAGGTCAAATAATAAGAATGCCATATTACTTACTAAATGAGAAATGCCAATATTATGTCATTATGAATCATATTTTCTCTGCTCTGGCCTAAATCACACTTACTACCTCAGTATCACTTTCAGTATCAAAACAACATGCAGGTTAATTACTGTTGACAGAGTGAGTCAGTACTCGATTATCACCAACCACTGCAGCCACTTTTAAATGTGAAATTGCAACAAAACAATAATGGGAATATAAATAACAATACAACATGATTACTCATTTATCTATCAATGCATTTATTTTCTATACAACAAATGACTTTAAACACAAGATGAAAAATAAATGGAATTACTAATCAGTCTTCATGTTTATACTCATTTTAAAATGGTGGCTACACTTTCATACTGTGTGGTTTGCAACAGAGTAAGAGAGTTTGTTCTTCCAGCTACTTCCGTATTACAGAGAATATTGCTTTCTTGATCAAGGCATTTAAAATTACACCAGTTTAACATATCAATATGGCAATGATTACCAGAGAAAGGACAGTGAATTGGTCTTGTGTAAACTTTAAAAAGGCAACAAAAGAAACGGTCCCGACTGCAGAGCCAAAGAAGCCCCATTAGTAATGTGGTGTGACCAAGGTGACTGAGGCAGTTTGAGACAATGCTTTCCTGCACTGATAATTAGCAACATCAACTTTAATTTCAGCCAATTCTACTCAATAGATCTTTCTGCTGATGCTAAACTTGTCATTTGTGGAAGCTCCAGATAAGTGCGACCATAATAATATACTTTCCTAGTGACACTGATATTTTCTGCCTTAAGAGGAGGATCGCAGGACACATTTTGAATTATTTCTGAACAGACACACATCCATTAGAAGGATAAAAAAAAGTCAATTATGGAAGTTTTGTAAGACTGCCCTGGTCATTATATATTTCTGCTGCACTGCAGTGACTTTCCAAAGGAGCCAAAGACCTCTGACTGAAACTAACACTCACTGGGAATGAAAACAAAGTTGGTGGAAAAAGATGAGGCCTGAGGGTTGCATTTGGGATAAAATATTTCCAATGTTCAGAAAAATATTTCAATATGCAACAGGTCAACTCAGTTCTGTGCATGAAATAGCAACTTGTGGTACAGCAAGCAATTTTCCATCCTGAATGCACCCCTGAACAGAATATCAAAATACATACATTTCCTATAAATTGTTTATCCTCTGATTAGTGTTCCTTTCTCCATCTGTCACTGATTTGCCATCGTGCAAAACAGGCCACATGGAAGGGAAAGTAAAGCACCAAAGAAATCCTCGCACCTGATCGTTGTGATTCCTGCAATTAAGTAAACTTCATGTAAAAAAAAACATATGAATCAAAAGGAATGGAAAAACTTCAGCAGCTTTAGAATTAAAACCCCTGGTGGGTGGGGGAGAGTAAAGAGGTGGTGAAGCACTTGGAAAACCTGCGATTGTCGCCTCTCAAAATTACGAGGAATCTAAAACAAAACAGGAGGTGTCCCAAATGTTGCATTCCTCTTCCTCTCCCTTCGCTCCACCCCTTTTCCCCGTCCTGACCACACTGCCCGGGAAGCCCCACGCCCCTCTCATTTATAATGAGGGACAGGAGCCCAAGCGCACCCTGAGCCGACACCCCTCGTATTGGTCCCCTCCCCTCTCTCCTCCTGATCTCCTTCTTCCTTCTCTCCATTCCACTCAGACTGCTGTACACGTCAAATCCTCAAAAGAGGGACGATTAGCGCTTTGCCTTGGCTTCTTCAGCTTCTTTTTCTGGAAAAAAAAGAAAAAAAAAAATAGAGAAGGCTGTAATGTATTTTCCCCCACAAAATATAATAAAAGTTTTAGACTATTTAACACAGGGACATAGGAGGTAACAGGGTGGACAAAAAAATTCCACATCTTACATGCAATTATAAATGGGGGGTGTACATGAACAGTTCGCTAAGTGTTATTTATGGTAAATTATGGTAAAAAAAAGATATAATGCTTTAAAAATAAAATCGTCCCATACATAAAGGCCAATACAGGCACGCGTTTTTGTAAGAATCACAGTTCAAATACAGATGCAAATAAAGTTAACGTTTCAGACGAGCCTTGCAAGATAATTGTTTTTTTTTAATCAAAAGTCCATCATGGTTTTGTTTGGTTGCAAATTTGACAGTTATAGTAATAGCATCCTAGAAAAAGGGTCACAAAAATGCCAAATCCATTCCTACTTGCAGTACAAATAATATCAAACTGATACCACTGCTGCTTTTTACAGATGATATTGGCCGATACCGATAGTCTGTCGATAAATCGGTGCATCTGTGTAATGTTTGAAACCTATTCTGTAGGGACTCTACGTCAGTGGAATATCCTCACAGGTGGAGCTGTAACACTAAGCGTCCTCTCACCTTTCCTGAGCTCTTCTCTCTTCTTGGCAGCTTCTTCCCTCTGCTTCTTGATGATGGCCAGTCTAGCCAGGTCAGCCCTGGCCTGCTCAGTCTTCCCCTCCAGATGGAGCTTCATGTAGCGCTCCTTAGCCTTCTGCTTTTCTATCTCCTCTCTGACAGGGAAAGGAGGAGGCAATATAGATAAGATATAGCATTCTTTGACGTCCTTTGTAATACATAACCACCATACAGAAAACACACGATACCAGGACCCAGGGTTTAAGATATTCTGTAACACAACATATAACTTTCTTTTCTTAGTGGCTGCATGACACCCACCTCTCCCTGCGTGACAGCTCTCTTGGCGCACTGACATCTATTTCAGTCACCTTCTTGCTCTTCTGAGACACACGGTTGGGATTCTCAATCTCTATTAGTCCCTCCACCCCACTCTTCTTCTTGGTCTCCTTAAAAACAAGAAAAGTATCTCATAACATCACCAAAAACACCAGACTGCAGTAAAAGTGCTTGTAAATGTTGGTAAATGTTATCCAAAATTTGTTTGGCTGGTAAAATAATTAAAGTTAATTTTGAAATCCATTAACCACTGTACTAGGTCCAAGCTATGCCTTTGTCTAAATAGATAACAGGGGCACATTGGGTTTACTGTTATCTTACAAAAATAACAATGCTGTTATAAATAATTGCGACTGGTGATCTACCTTGCATTTCATTTTATTGGAGATGTAATTTTGAACATGTCAAGCATTATTTATATTATGTTATGGCATCTACATTTTAGTTCAGTGTGTTCTTCCTCACTCACCTCCTCATCGCTGCTGCTCTCCTCCTCAGACTCTGATGAGCTCTCTTTCTCTGCACCACCATTTGCCTCCTGTCAAACACACACATACAATCACACACCAGACCTGAATTGAAACTTGCCTTGTGTCAACCAGTAAGGACTTTCTACTCACCAACTCCCTCTGCGCTCTCATCTGTCTGTCGATCTCTTCTGGGTTGCTGAACTGCTTTCCCCGGCCCTTGTGGCCTTTTTTCCCTGAAAGAGTCAGAGTGAAACAGAAAGAGGGTTGGGAGATGAGTCACACATGACGTTCACTGCGGTAGCTCACCGGCAACTGTCAAGGGCTGTCAGTGTTACATATGGATATACCGGCAAAAAGACCTAGCAGGAGGAGACGTGGCAAGGGCTTTGTAATAGCAAGCCACGTTTTTTAACAGTCTGTAATGACAGAAAATAGCCACATCTGGCAATCTGTCAATAACAAAAAGCGAGGCGATGCCGGTAGCTGTGCACATGGTGCTGCCGGTAGGAGCCAGCTACACCTAACCAATCAGCTATCTAACAATTTGACAATTTTCACAGTAAAAATAATAAAAAAAATGGCATGCTGACGTGGAGCTAACAACTCTTTACTATTATAGCATTTCCCAAGCCTTTCTCTGTGGTTTGGAAGCGCAAAAACAGTGACACTTATCTCGCCGGTTAGCTTGCTAGCAGCTAGCTTAACAGAAAAGCCAATGGATCTTCAAGGGGAGTCATACTACTTTAGCCTACAATTAGCTAGCTGGCATTAGCATGCTAGAAAACTAGCATCTTACAGTTACTTTTTAACAAAGCTATCGGCGGATGATACTTACCGCCTCGGGGCATATTTAGAAGGGAAGTTTATAAAACTGACGTCCACAGATATATCGCTGAACAATTTAACGGTTTTTCAAGTTACTCCGGCGATTTATAAAAGTCTTCCTGGAAGAACGGGCCAGAGCTGCACCACTTTCTTGTCTCGCGCTGCCAGCACAAGTCTTTCACCCGCTGCCTCCTGAACGTGAGGCGGTCGGACAATATTGGACCAATCGCTGTGAAGAGTGTTTGACTGACATCTACGTCCGCCAATTAGCTAAGGAAAGTAAAACTCAATCAGTAATCAATAGAACAGTACTGAACTACTTAGTGAGAGCAGGCAGGTAGCTTTTCGAACAGACAATAGAATGCGTATATTTTGGACTTGGGAAAATAAACTTTAATTTGGCAACAGACTCAAAAAAAAGAGTAAAATGTCTTTCTAAGTACCATTATAAATTACAAAGGAGAACTAATATGGGAAGGTTACAGTGATACAACAGAAGCTGAAACTGCAGGAAAACAAGAAGGTAAGTTGTCTATGAACACATTACTGAGTAGTAGCACAGACATACTATATTACCCCATAGCAATGATATGTTTGCAATTGGACAGACCCAACCTACTAAACTCTTATATTTAAATCTGAACAAGCCAAAGTATCATAACATTGTAAAAACGCCATCAGAGTCAGGGAACAAAGAGAGCATGCAAACACATTCTAGATGTTCACTATGTGGAGCTGGCTTGGAAAATCTCTGAATAAAAATATCTGGTATTTTGGCTTATCTCAGAGTTGGCATCTGATATATTTTGGCAATGCCAATGGGATAAAAGAGAAAATGAAAATGAGCAAACAAAGTGCTATTCTGTTCTGTTCTAACTAGTTTGAATCATCCCTGTGGTAGTTATGGTTGTCATCCAAGTCTCTGTCTACACCCCTGTCCTCTTGTGAATGTGTGTTTGTGGCAGATGCAGCAGTATGATGCCAAAGCAACAGGAACAGTCCTGCAGAGATAATCTCTTCCCAGCCATGGAAGAAACCAGCTCATACTTCTTCTATTCATCCAATAGACTTCCTGTGATGACATAACTGTGAGATATAAGCCCAGATTGTTTAATGTTCAGTGTTAGATACAAAATATTTTGTTTTTCTTGGGAGCTGTGGAAAATACCTCATCTTATCCCCTCATAACTAACATATCAAAATCAAACTCAAATCAGAGTGTATTAATATAAAACATTTCACAAAATGTTGGCATGTGCCTTAGTAACACGAAGTGAAATACTTCATTCTCTCTAAATGTAAAGCATTTACTTTGTGTACAAAATAGTAAAGTTAAAGATATAACCATCTGTATTTTTGAAACCGCTGATAATGCTACAATTGTTGTATTATGTTCCTGAAATGGATGATACTACAGCAAGCAGTGCCAGCCTGCAGTCTTTCAGGGCCAAAGGAAACTTTGTGAGAAACTCATACCTCCAAAACTTGTCTGTCTTAGGGTGTTATGTGGTTTTATGCCCAAAAACGTTTATCTATAACAAGAACACTGTGCTTGAACACAGTCCCAGTCCAGTGCACGGATGCACTGGGTAATTAAATGCACTACCTATTGTGTCCATCAGGAAAAATATAAATAACAATATCATTTACCTTGCTAAAAATGATTAGAGTTAGTCTGGTAAATGGTATATCCATTTTTTATATAATTGCACGTGACTCATACGCAGCCCCCAAAAACTGTGTACAATTTTTTGAATACACATTTGAAAACAAGATGGAAGGTTCAAGACCTTGTAGATTATAGACAATAAGATTTCCCACTTCCACAACACTGAAAAAGTATGAGTTCGGTAAGTAGGAGTTACACATACAAGAAAAAAGCTGCTTCCTTTAGATGGATATAGTTTTATTACAGTAGAAAATAAATATACAAAAAACTTAGTGTAATTGCCTAAACTTACCACACAGAAGTAAAAGGTGTAGGAAATAAACCATAGAGTAACAAATCGTCACTACATGATTTCCTCAGTTATTTCAGATCCACACAGTTATACAAAATGTTTACAAATATTAAGATGCATATAAAACTATTTCAGCTTTTCTCTCTGTTTTTTACTTTAATGCCAGTAGGATTGTGACCTGTAATTCTACTCACAATGTAAGGGGTCCTTTCCTAGTAACCAATATACAGGCTTCATCTCTGTTTGTATTTGCAAACAAAAAAGGCAAAATTCATCTTCAATCAAGACTTAAACTCTTGTGAATGCATGAAAAGATGATGCCATATAGAAAATGTTTCCTCTATAGACAGCATCAGATCAGACATGTTATTTTTTCCTCCGATGATGATTCTTCATGTCCTCCAGCTCTCTCCCTAACAGGTGGGACTCTGCTGTAGTTTCTGACAACTGTACAAAAACAACAGTGAACATCAGTTATTTGTACACTCAACAGCTTTGATTAAAAACCCAATATGGGTTTTTGAGCCTATATTGGTAATGTTGGGTGTTTTAAAGCCAATAATGTCTCACCATGTCCAACAGAATTTCAATTTTCAGTTTTAGAAGGTTGTTCTCCTCCTCCAGTTGAACATTTCTTTTCTTCAGCCTCTGCAATTCCTTACTGGGCACGTTCCCACCACTATCTGGTAGAACAAATAGAGCATAACAGAAAGACAGCTGAGTTGTTGTTGGCCATTCTGATACAGATGAGCCAGCAGATATGGCAATGCGAGTGAAAGTAGGAAACAGGTGAAGCAGTGCATTTACACTTTAGAGAGAGACATTACACTGATCTGTACTAAGGCTTGTCAGAGTCATTACCTGTTATCCACTGTCCATCTTCAAATTTCAGGCTCTGTCCTCCAATGTTCATCACCGGAGCTCCATACTCAAGTCCCAGCTCTATTTCCCTCGTTGAACGATCCAACTGAAGTCATAAAGAAAATATGATAAGGTGAAAATGTACCAGTCTGCATATACAGTGAATGTACAAAATATGTACAAAATATTAGGGGCATTTCCTAATATTGAGAGTAAGCCCCTTTTGCACAACCCACATGTCTCAAAGCTGAAAAACCCCTCCCCAACTTTCTCGTCATCTACATATCTTTCTTTCTTCTTGTCATATACAGTAGTTTATAAGGTAAAGGTAACCTGGATTCACCTAATCAGTCTACTTCATGAAAACAGTTAGTATCCCTAATGTTTTGAACATTCATGTTATTATAAGATACAATGGAATGATGAAATGATCTATGAGATAAAGAAACGTTTATATTCAAGGGTGGTTTAAGAATAAATCTTTCACTAAGTAATTATCGTAGATGTTGCTGGTTGATGTTACAGACTTGCAGACTCTTGAAACTCACCGTGTGCAAGTTGGATAGAGAGGCACACTTGCGAGGAGGCGTCTTCTTAGGACTGAACGTGCTTCCAAATAGCGGCATCTTCGTTAGTGATCTTTTAAATTCCTGAATAATAAAAGAAGGCACATCATTGGTGGCGTTAGTTAGCTGGATTAACTCAGTTAGTTGGCTAATTTGTGAAAACGGCAGTCTGATGCAACTAAAAGCTAGGTGATTGACTTGTTTAACGGTTGGTAATGATACCTGCAAAGCTGAGTGTTAGCAAGCTAATAGCAAGTTAGCTAACTTTAGCTAGCTGTGTGTGCTAACCGTACCTGACATTTAATTGAAATTGACGACTGTCTCACTGGTGGGTTAGTAGTTCCTGTGTCACTGAAAAATATAATTATTTACCTCCATACAGCCTATTATATAAAATTGTGACTGTGGTGGCTGTGTTGCTTTTCTCTGCAAGGAAAACAGTGCTTGCTACTGCGCAAGTGCGAAAGTCCCATTTGTCCAAACTAGACATTTTCAGAAATTTTGCACAACTTCCGACAAAACACTTGAGGGGGATATTTAGAGGATTCGCGTATTAGGAAAATATAAAATCATCCAGTATATGGATTCTGTATTTATAACTGGGTGGGCGAACATTAACACTGAAAATCATCTTAGTTTAATACAACACCCCCCTATTAAGGAGAAACAGTGGGATCGTCCATGTACCGTCAGCACGTCACCATGGCGATCGCGTCACTCATTCTTTCCTGCTTTGTTTACTCTATGATTTTTACATTATACATGTCACCATGCATTTTTTGTTGATTCATACACATTCTTTATGATAAAGTTTCAAACAGTGTGAATCTCTTAGGAAGGTGCTGACAGCTGAAACAATAAACACTGCTTGTCTTCCAGGTTTCATGACTTCTATATTTTGCTATTAAATAGATTTGACTCCGCCTCGTATTCTAACAGCCCCAGTGGCCTAATGGATAAGGCACTGGCCTCCTAAGCCAGGGATTGTGGGTTCGAGTCCCATCTGGGGTGGTCTCTTTTGACTTTTTTCGTTTTTAAATTAGCCTGGGGATATTTGCGCTCATAATAATATCTGTGCTATGTGCGGAGAAACTCCCATCCATCAACAGCGACACGACTCACCACCGAAAAACAACAACTCGTCACTTCATCAGCCAACTGATATCCCCCTTGCAGCGATGTCGCTCTAGGTAAAAGTTAGGCGCAATTAATAATTGAAATTCATGTTACCGAGCAATTTGTAAGCTATGACTGACATGGAGGAGCAGAGCATCAAACTGTGCGTGATTTTGAGCGCTTTGGTTGCGTCCGTGCAAACCTACCGTGAGTAGTCTGCTTCTCGTTGTTTTTGTGCATACTGAATAATGTTGCATCCAAGTTAGAATTGAATTAAGCCGATAGGAAGTCTAGCTATATGAATAGGTGCCATCGATAACAATAGTGCGCCTACTGTAAATAGTAGGCTATATGCTTTGTTTGACAGGCCGTTGTGGCACATCCCAGCTTTATTGATTATTTTAGACAGATATGCAATTCAGAAAAGCTCTCACACTGCTAATATTCAAATTTTCATTTATTATATTTCCATTGTCATTTTTAATACAAGTTGTGTATTACTTTTGCTCTATACTTGCTGATAAAGAGACCTAGTTATTCCACAATTGAAATTTTTAATTTTTAATAGTTATCCAGATCCTATTTGTATATTGAAACACACTTGACCATTAAGTTTTATTCTGATTCAAAGAGTCAACTGCTTTTAAATTGCAAGATAATATATAAATTGTATGTACTCAAGGTTTAATTTGTGGAACTCTCGGTTTTTGTCTGCCTGTGTTCCGTTATCTTTTCGGTCCGGTAGCCTACCTCTCGTGGTATAAACACAAAGATAATTATTTTAAATTATTTTATTAGCATATTTTTTGCTCAGGGGAAGATAATCTGATTTTTGGGGGGAGCACAGGTGAGAGCCTCTTAAGCCTGTTATATTTTTTCTGGTTTATATTCCGTTTAAATTCGTGACACATTATTTCAACACTTCATTTGGATCTTCTTTGTAGGCTATAATAGACTACATATCATCATGTGCATTATCTTTCTGACTAAAGTCCAATCAAATACCATATATTTTTAAATAAAATAAGCTTAATTTTTTCGTACAATTTCCTGTGTTGGTGTCATAATGTTACCTTATATAATGTGTGTTATCCAACCCCAACCCTGTAACCCTGTCCATTCTCCTGCAATGGTAGAGCTCCAAGAGGCCACAGTGTACTGGGATGCTGCCCAGAAGAGTGTAATCCTGAAGGACGGGGTGATGGAGCAAGAGGGGGGAGCCTACGGTTACTTCAATGACACCCTGCTCCTGTCCGGATGGGGGGTCCTGGAGGTCCGGGCGGGGTACGGGGAGAGCACACAGGAAGATGAGACCACCTATTTCCTGGCTGGCTACCTGGAGGGCTACCTGACCGCTGAGTGAGTAGCCCATACTGGGTCAAAGGTCACATGGTGGAGAGACCTTGATGGTACATTTTGACACTCACTGATTCTTCAAAACTGGGACAAAATAGGTTTTCAATGATAAACTACACATGTTATTATAAAAGCAAGGTTTTGGCTATAAAACCATTTTTGAGTGCATCCTCCCAGGTATGAAAATTTTTAACGTGTTGTTTTTAAACCATTACTAGATTTTTGTCAGCATCATCAGACACAAAAATGGCATATAATTTTCATTTATTTTGTTGAGCACTGTGATATTTTGAATGCTGAAATGACTTTGCTTCCTCAGTATAATAATATTCAGTCCTGCACAGTGAGCAATAAAACAGTAGTGGTGTAGAAATGGTTTTATGCCTGCTGTTCATGGGGTTTCCCTTGACTATATTGAGTAAGTAGTTGTAAGATTGAAAAATACTGAGCACACACGTATTCTCTCTCCCATCCAGACAGATGTTCAGCCATTACTCCAACATGTATCCTGAGCTGATACGAGACGAGAAGGTTCTGAGTCCCTTGAAGAAATTTTTGAGGTACAATCTTATTACATTTTGTCCTCAATAGAGATTTTTATTCTCTCACACCCTCTCTGTCTGTACAAGTAAACTGATGTATTGGGCCGTTATTGGGATTTTTTTTTTACTTATCGGATATTCACCTGTCATGTTGTCCACTGCAGCTCTGATGGAGGTTTGATATTCTTATTTCTTTCCACATTTTATTTATTCATTTAATGGTTCAATAATGCTATTGCCATTTAATTCTTAATATAAAGGCAATAATGTATCTCAGTAGAGGTTTCCCTTCTACTGCCTTAAATGCCTGCCTGCTAATCCTCAAAGAACTTCACGTTTCTGGATTTCAGTGAAAACTTTTAGCATCCCAAGATGGTCTAAATGCTGTTTCAGAAGCTTTTTCATGACAAGGCAAGAATAAAAATCCAGCGGAAACACTCAATATTTATGAATTTTGTAGCATGAAATTAGTTGAATTTTGAAATATTGAATACTGGCACAAGATATCAATATCGGCCTTCTTCCATATCAGTCAAATCCCAGTCTATTCTAAATAAGTAAAAGACATTTACACATGCAGGGATTGCTGTAAGGCTGAATTTAGCCGCATGATGAGATTTGGAGGAGGCATAGCATCTAAAACACGTGGCTCTCCTTCTCCTGCCTGTATGATCCACAGCAAACAGGACTACTGGGCGCGAGAGCAGGTGAAGCTGAGGAGAAACAGCGACCCCTTGTGGCTGCACATGGGACTGATCCTGGCTCAGCTGGACGGACTCCAGGCCGGAGCTGCACACTGGGCCAAGAGCAAACATAGAGAGGTGTGTGTGTGTGTGTGTGTGTTAAACAGAGACTGAGAGAGTTGTCACAGTATCACTTCATTCATCTGTGCCCCCGTTGCTCCCCCAGCCTCTGTCAGTCTTTGCAGTCCAGTTTCTGAATGGCGTTGGGGACCTTCTGGACCTTGTCCCAGCTCTGACCCCACGCTCCAACTCCTCGACAGGACCCGGCGCTTTCAGGATGCCAGGAATGGGCCACTGCACCGCTCTCATAAAGGTTAGGCCAAGCTCATTTGGCTCGAGTTGTGAGAGAGCACTTGGGAAACCGCTGTGTGGATGTAATTGGTTTCATTGTTGCTCCTTGTGCCCGTTTTTGTTTTTCTAAAACATGTCAGATGAATGTGAGGGCCTCTTGGAGAGGAGTATGATCCCCTCCAGGTCCACCACTTGAGGGAATAAAAAGACACTTTTGTACCAAGCAGAGAAGAAACTAAAGAACCTTAGTGATGCGGTGACATCTGTCCTCTTGTGTCACATCACCAGAAATGACATCCTCATTAAGTTTTTGTTTTGACATTTTATTGCTCTGCAGTTTCTACAAAACCTCTCCTTGAACTTTAACTCCGCTGCCCCCAATCTGAGTCCATCATTGCAAATGCATGTTGCCAAGCAGACACAGAATATGTATGTGACATTGTCATGCAATATGAAAAGGAAAAAGAAAATTAAATTCTCCTCCCAAACACACACACACACACACACACACCCATCCTCTCTCTCTTTCCCCTCTCAGGTGCTCCCAGGCTTTGAGAACTTGCTGTTTGCTCATTCCAGCTGGTTCACCTACGCTGCTACCATGCGTATCTACAAACACTGGGACTTCAGGCTGACTGACACACACACTGCCACTGGCAAGATGTCGTTCAGCAGCTACCCAGGTACGCACAAACACACACGACAAAAAAGACACATCTGAGCAGCACAAGGCTGTCCATGCTCCTTGTAAAAGATCTTTAGGTGGCTGAGCTGGGTGGGCTGGCGAAAGATGGACTTACAGTATATAGATGAAAGCTGCACAGCTACAATAATGCCTTTTAAGTGCATGAATGTGCATCAGTACAGAGTTTGAGAACATAAACCACAGGGAGCTGAGCCTCAGCCCTGAACCGAGCTGAGGTGAATTGCTGGTGCTTAATCCAGCCGGTTTCTCTTTCATCTTGGAACACATAAACACTGAGATCCAGGACTTAACCCAAATCCCCGGCTGAAAAGCATCTTCAGTGAATATTCTCTATTCAAAATAAGTCTTTTGCCAAGGACACAGCTTAGTCAGTGACCGGTAAACATCCACCACAGTGTTTCCCCACACCCAAACAGAGGGCTGATGAAATGCATTATGGCTGGCTAATACTGCATTCCCTCGCTGTCAAGTCGGTGGAGGCTGAGTAATTTTGTCTGTGAAGATTTGCCGAGGGTTTCGAGCCATAAAAATCCTCTTACGGGCCCCCGTCACTATCAGAACACAAGTGGCTTTAAAGCGCTATTTTTAGAGGCAGAGAAGCCAAGGGTGTAACTTCACTGTATTAAAATGAGGAGCTCAAAATACGCTGCTGCCCAGTGGAGGTGCAGCACGACTCCTGGAGCCGCCTGGAGCTACACCCTGCCTGACCTCTGAGTGACCTCACTGTTACTGATAAGCAGCGTGTCAGGACCACTGGAGGGTTTCTGATTGTTTATGAACACAGCAAGAAAAACTGAAACATACTCAAATACTTAATTATTATTACTATTATTATAAAAGGAATAGCAGTAGTAGTCGTAGTAGCATTGGTAGTATGAGTAGTAATTGTAGTAGCGGTAGCAGTAATGATTTTAGTAGCTGTAGTAGCAGTAGTAGTAGCATGGTGCTAGCAGCAGCATTAATAGCACTGTAGTAATAGCAGTAATAGCAGTAACAGTAGTAATGGTAGTATTAATAGTAGCCTAACAGTAATAGGAGTAGTAGCAGCAGCAGTAGTAGTAGTTGTAGTAGCATTAGTAGTAGTAGTGGTAGTAGTAGTAGCAGCAACAACAGTAGAAGTATTCTTCCTCTTCACTTTCTTCAGCCTCTTCTTTTTTTTCCTCTTCTTCTTCTTCTTCTTCTTCTTCTTATATTATTGTTGTTATAGGAACGGATAATAAATTATCTTATCTCAAATCCCTACTCACTTCTTCCATTACTGATCATATTCCCTGTTAAACCTTTTGTCCTTCCCCCCAAATTCCCTCACCCCACTCTGTCCATACAAACACCACCTCCTCCTCCTTCTCCTCCTCCTCTCTCAGGCTTCCTGATGTCTCTGGATGACTTCTACCTGCTGGGGAGCGGCCTGCTGATGACTCAGACCACCAACAGCGTGTTCAACGCCTCCCTATTCTCCCAGCTCAGCCCTCACAGCCTGCTGGCCTGGCAGAGAGTCCGCCTGGCCAACAGCCTGGCAGGCAGCGGGGAGGCCTGGGCTCGCATCTTCTCCAAACACAACTCAGGTGAGAGTTTGGGCCAGGATGAGCCCAGGCCAATTTGGAGACCGGTTTCAGTCGAGTTTGAGTCGAGACCAAGTCCAGGGGGGGTCATGAACAAGTTAAGATGGAGACCACAGCAGTTCTAGTCATAAGTAGGCAGCAAAGAGTGTCCTTAAGCAAAAAAGAGATGTAGATCTATCTGAAGGAGTTTACTAAACCCTCCAACTAATGAATGCATAGATATTTAAGGACCATACACACAGGTGGAATCTCATGAAGGAAATATCCCCATTTGGATGCTCTTACACTAGAATCAATCAATCTGTAAATCTCATTGTGTTCTGAGAGTTATTTTGTGATGAAGTGTTGTGATTTACTTTTTTGTTGTACCCACTTTCCCTCAACCTGCCTTGTCTATGTTAGTGATTTCCTACATTTCCCAGAATGCCCTTCGGCAACCCCCAAAGAGGGAGATTCTCTGTGTTGTATACATCAAGTTGGAGAGAGTAATAGTGGTAGCATAGTAGAGAAAAGTCCTGTAAATAGTAGAAATGTTGTAATCCACCACCAAAGAACAAAATGGAACAATTTAAATTGTTTGTTGTGCCAGACAGAAAAAAAGAACATCAACCACGTGGATAAATATGTGCAAAGGGTGGTTAAAAGTTGAGTTATCCGCCAGTAGTGGTTGAGACATCAGAAAAAGTTCTCTGGAGACCGAAAACAGACTCAAGCGCCACAGTGCTGGGTGAGAGAAAGGACAGGAGGGGAAGAGAAGATGAGACAAGAGGAAAATAAGAGCAGAAAAGAGGCATGAATGATTAACTTGATCTGGGATTAAAAACCCTAACTGTGCAAAAATTCATAGGGCAAATTTCCATAGAGACTTGTACATCCGATTCTCAAACAGATCCTGCTTGTTATTACGTAACACTTGTGTGTGTGTGTGTGTGTGTGTGTGTGTGTGTGTGTGTGTGTGTGTGTGTGTGTGTGTGTGTGTTAATTATGCAGCTGTTGTGATCTTCCACGTCACGTTGCTATAGGAAAGCGGAGCACAGCAGGACAGAGTGTTCAGAGCTGCTGGTCACACTCTGCTCTTATATGCACTTCCATGTTTGCAGAAATGGCCTGCATGCATCTAATAAGAGAAGCATCACCCACTTATTGGGGTTTTTATTGCCTTTGCAAGTCAGTAACCCAGCTGAAATACTCTAACAAACAGTACAGAGCCGAAGTTTACTGCACTCTCCTACACAGTGGTATTTACAGATGCTTCAGGCACAAACAAGACCGTGCATGTTATTCTTTGTGCCACTCATCTAATATGCAAGTGGGTTACAAGTAGAGTTTGCTGATATTGGTCTCAGTGGGTTTCAAGTTGTGAGATTGTACACTGCTGACTAAAAATAAAACCTGCAATGCAATTTTATTTTCTTTGCACAATTTATTTATTTATGTGGTTGTTGTTTTTTTATTATATTTTTGTAAAGCAATTCTTCCTTTAGAGGCCCGGCGTATCCTGGAGTTTTCCTAACAGCAGCCACCGGTTCAGAGAAAATTAATAGGGAAGTAAATAAAGGTCATCCTCTGAGAACTGTTGGAAAGCCTGGACAGGGAAACGCTCCTCTTCCCCTCAGCAGCTACAGTTCAGGAGCCCTTGAGCAAAGCATTGTAGCCCGTAGAAATAGAACTGGATTGAACTGGATTCAAGGAGTAAAGGACAATTGTGGATGTACTGGGCAGCTCCCAGGTGTGAATACATTTTACTATGAATGTCAAGCTGCTGAAAAACAGCTTGCCTTCTCAATCATCCTGCCCAAAATAATTAAAGGCAGAAAAAAGAAAAGTATATCTTGCATGTTAAAATTTCATCCTACGGGCCTTTATCTGCTCTACAAAGGTACAACAACAGCCACTATTTTTGTGTTTTTCAGAGGTCAAACATGACTCATCATGACTCATCATGATTTGATTTGAACAAAAAGTAGACCCATATAGGTGCTACCAAAACAATATTTATCATCCTTGACTGTACCAAAAATACCCTCGTCAGGACAGGAGCTGAAAGAGATGAAGATAATGAAGTTGTTTTTCTCACTTTCACTCTGTCTTGCTCTTACGCAGTCGCTGCCCTTTAGATTTGTAGGGCATTAGTAACTGCCAGCGCTCCTCTCTGTGTTGCAGGTACATATAACAGCCAATACATGGTGCTGGACCTGAGCAGGGTTTCTCTGGGTCGCAGCATCAGGGACGGGGCTCTGACCGTGGTGGAGCAGATTCCTGGGAAGGTGATGCACTCGGACCAGACTCAGGCTTTACGCAGAGGTAAACCTGAACAGGACCAAACAGAAAAGAATCTTTATTTATTATTTTTTTAGGTGCACCTCTCCACTTGTGCAAACAGCTTGTTCCTCCAGATGCTGAGTCATGTGCAAATCAGGCAGAACACGGCCATTGGGTAAAAAAACCCTTCATCTTTCGGAAACTAAGAAAAAACATCCCTGCTCTCAGCTTGACCACCGTGCATCTTTCAGTTTATACAGTTTTCAGCTATAAAATATGAAAGAACAAATTAGGGGTGCAGGGATTCAGTCATTGCATTAATCCCTTGATTATAGATTCCACCGATTCATGTGCATTGATCTGCTAAAGGAAATATGTAATGAATTGTTCTGACATCAGCTTGAATTGATACAAAATACTTTTGAATCAAATCAAGTCATTCACTATTTATCTGTACTTTGACTTCGGACCTTTTTTGTCCGTAATGTTTTATTATTTAGTAGAATAAATGAAGAATTTCTGTTATTTAAGAAGAAAATGTTACATTGTTGCATGTGTTTATGTAGTAGATATCAAATTTTGGCTATAAGTACTGAACCAAATCATTGAATTGCATTATGGTTTACAAACTCAAATTGAATCATTCCAAAATAAAAAAAAAAAAAGTTCTTAAAGTGATTTGCCAACTATTACATCATGAATTGAATTTAATCTCTGCTAAGCCAAAGATTCATACCTCTAAAATCCATTCCACATGAATCACATTGTCAATATTTGTCTTTAAGCCTTCAAAAACTTTTGGTTGGATGAATTCAATCTAAATATTAAGATGAAACTCCTTCCAGAGTCCCTTCAAAGCTTGAACACTGGAAGTCTGGGCAGCACATGACCAAACCGTTTTGTACAGTATGTTATTCAAGCAGGTTTTCCATTGTAATCCAAGATGGTTGTTTAGGCGGAAATTTTTCTGGACAACCTCTACCCTCAGCTCCATTTGTCAGGTTACTGGCCGTCCTACAACGTGCCGTTTCATGAGGAAATCTACAGCCTCAGTGGGTACGGCGTGATGTGGAGGAGACACGGGGAGGACTTCTCCTACGACCTCTGTCCCCGAGCCAAAATCCTCCGCAGGGACCAGGCCAAGGTGTCCGACCTCAGCTCCCTCAAACACATCATGAGATACAACAGTAGGTTAATGCTCTCATCATTCTCTCATCATTTTCGTGGTATTAAGCCATAATCTCTGACTTTCAGACACCTCTGGACCACTGCATTTAATTTAAGCATTTCTTCCGCCACTCAAAATGTTTCCTTTCATTTATAGTGTTGGGATGGAAAACACAGAGGCAGGATAATTTTAGCTCTGTGCAGGAAATTGTTGCATTTTCAAGAGAGTTTTCACCCTGTAAGCAGCCTGATGATCCGACTGGATCCATTTCAGACTACAAGAGGGATCCTTACTCCAAGGGCCATCCGTGTAAAACCATCTGTTGCCGTAACGACCTGAGGCCGAGGAGACCCCGACCTGGAGGTTGCTATGACACTAAGGTCAGAGGTCAATTTTCACCACGTCATCAACTGCAAGACATGTATATCATTGGGAGCATAAAAGATCAGCAGAGTGAAAATATCACAGTGACGTGTCTGTATTTATATTTTCTCTTCTGTTTCTCTTCTCTTTTTCTTTTCCTTTTTTTTTCTTTGAAACAATTTGAAGGGTTTTATTCCACAACATTATATATAGAACAATCAGGACAATATGGAATAACATAAATGACTGTGTCCTAGCTTCAATACTAATGTGTAATATGCTTAACTTTTCTTTGCACATTTTATTTTGACATTAATTTAATCTTTCTTTGTAATTACCTCTTCGTCTAAAGGGTGTTAATCCATCACAGATTTAAGGTGGCAGTACACCTGGTAAGAAATAGAACCTTTGGGGAAAAAAGACGAGGCAAATTTAAAGGAAAATAAGGTCAGGAGAATAATTCGTTGGTGTTCTCTGTGCCCCTCAGCCGAATTTTGTCTGATGTCTCTTGTTGTTCTTTGACCTCCCCCTTCATCCCCTGGATAAAGGAGCTGCTGGGGGGGGAAACGCTGAACAGTGAGGGGGAATTCTAGGGAGAACACTGAATATTTGTCATCTTTTGGCATGAAAATGGTCAAATTGAAAGATTGAGTATTGGTAGAAAAAACTGTCTATCAGCGGCTAAAATCTAATCATATCAGTATTAGCACCATCCTTCAAAAACCCACATCAGTCAGTCCCGAGCCATCATAAGTGAAGTGCAGGTTTTGAATTACAAAGGCAGAGGAATCCATTAGTGGTAACCAAGACGTCCCCCCGACAGCCCGCAGTGTCAGTTTGTTATTTGAACCTCTCTGAATGACTTCACCCTCCACTTTCTCCTTTTCCCTCCTCTCCCTCCCTCTCGGTCAAGGTGACAGACTACCAGATGGCTCTTCAGCTGGTTGCCGAGGCGATAAACGGCCCCACCACACAGGGCGGTCTGCATCCGTTCTCATGGCAACGCTTCGACCACATGGCTCATCAGGGGCTCCCACACACCTACAATTTCACCTTTGCCACCATGCGGCCGTCGCTTCGCCAACCCTGAGAGCAGAGAGACAGAAGATCAGGTCAGCTGGATCAGGTCACGTCCTCCGGTCCAGAGTCAGGAATCCCCAAACTTCCTGTTACAGCCCCAAAAGAGCCTTGTTTACCTGTCACTCCTGTAAATAACTGGGGATAACTTTGTCAAAATGTGTCAAAACTGCCCCTCGGAGTAGGTTGAAAATATCCCCCCCAAAAAACCTGCCAGGCAATGTCGTAATGGTCCCAGAATGTTTTTTTTATTTTTCTTGATAATGTAGTGGATTATTACATCATACAGACTCATAGTTCATTTTATTCATCCACAAGATGAAAAGTCATTGTTCACAAGTGCGTTAACGTTACGGTAAAAGACTGTTAAAATCAGTAATTGAGATAAATTGAAAAAAATAGAGATAAAACAGAAAATCCACAATTAAGATAAAAGAATCTACAATAAAGATCAAAAGGATATGCTAAAATCAATCAATCAGTCAATAAATCATAATAAAGTTAAAAATGATAGGCTAAATATAAATAAATAAATAAATACACAAACATAATGAAGACAAAATATGTCATTACATCACGAGTTAAAAGTGTGCTACTCCCTTTATAAAGAAGTAATCACCGCATAATGCAACATAAGATGTTATTATCCAGGCATTTATTTTATTAACAGTTCAAGTACGTTTTCAACACATTTATAATGACATTTTTATGTCATTTTGACACTTTAATGCATTATCTGGCAGTTATTACATTATGTTTTTAAATTATCACATTTGTCTATGAAATCTGAAATCACAGCTCTTGTTAATGGGCCTGCTTTAGTTCCCAGTGCATCTTACATCTTACTTTATGGTCAAGCCAACTCACCAGTTTTTGCCTCTTTAAATCCCATGTGATCAACCAGTCATTTATATTTGTCTTTTTTTATTATTCATTTAACTCTTATGTAATACATATATGACTTTTCTAGTTATTGATAGGCAAAACAGTAATTCTTGACAGAACACAGAATTGTCTTTTGTTTTTAGAGGTTTTAATACAGACATGGGGAAGTCCATATAACGCTAATTTACATAGTCAAGTTCATTTAAAGCATTAATAAAGTGATAATTTAATTCAGAATTGATCATCAAACACCAATATAAGGCAGGTGGGAGATTGTTTGGTTAGTTGTTTAATTTGTTATTAAACTATGTATTAATCTACAGTAAAGCATCCTGAAAATTAGTTCATACCTATGCATCAATTTGTTTCTACTTATGCACCAGCCATTAGGCATAGTCATCACTGCCCCTGTTGTAATCAATACCGTACTGATCTCATTATCCATGTAACTGAATTATCCCTTAACAGAGCAGAGTGGCAGCACTGGACTGAATTAACATGGAGATTATAGGCCTGATCAGCGCTGTTTCAACACACTGTGTAAAGTTAATGGTCTGTTCATGATGAGTCATGTTGAAAATCAGGGAAATGAGACTGCAGTTATGACTTTTTAGTGTTTTTTGTTTGTTTGTTTTAAGAAATTAATGTCATTTAATTTCCTTTTATATAGCAATCCTATGCAATGTTCACTCAGGTTCACACAGTGTTACGCTGAAATTATTCAGTGAAAATATTAACATCAATAAATTCTTTATAGACTTGGCCTGCAGTTCTTCTTTTACTCCGCGTGTGTGTGTGTGTGTGTGTGTGTGTGTGTGTTGAGATATTTGTAAAAGGAAACTACAAGACCCAGTTCTTCGTAGATTTGTCAAGTCTGTCATAGAGAACCAGAACACTACCGGAAGTTGGGATAGTTTTACTTTCAAAAGAAAAGCGTCAGTTTTCACTTAAAAAGCAGTAGTTCGTGGCTGAGAATGACAAAAATCATATCAAAATACTCACCAGATTCACTAAATTAAATATAAAGTGAAACTCAGTCAAAAATAAACAAAATTGAAGTTGATGAGGTACAGTATTTTATTGAAAAAAAGTGACTATTGTGCTTTAGTGAAGGTTTTCTCTGCAATATACTTAAACTTGACCCACATTTCTATTTGCTTAATTCATAGTATACCGTAATGTCAAATGATATCTATCTCATTTAAGCTGTATGATGATAAACAAGGTATTTAAGTTCAAGTGATCAGAATGGCTTTTCTGAAAAGACAATCAGTTCTTGAAGTCATAGTTTATCCATAGACT
>OMKZ01026546.1:0-22185 GCA_900302535.1 Neoniphon sammara
CCACAGACGCAGGCTGGGACCCAGATACACACGCAGCTCTCTATCTCTCCCAATGCCCTCTGTGAGCACAGCCTAGCACCCACTGCAGCACCCTGACACCCACCCACAGCACCCTAGCAACCATCCAGAACACCATAGCAACTGCCTAGCAACCACCCAGAACACCATAGCAACTGCCTAGCAATGCCCTAGCAACCACCCAGAACACCATAGCAACTGCCTAGCAACGCCCTAGCAACCACCCAGAACACCTAGCAACGGCCTAGCAACCACCCAGAACATCATAGCAACTACCTAGCAATGCCTTACAACCACCTAGCAATGCCATGGCATACTGCCGAGCGTTTATTTGTTTATTTTTACTGTCCTAGCAGTGTGTATCGACAAAAATTGCTTGACAGCAATCACCCGCATTTTCTTCAGGAAATGCACCTTTCTAGTTTGTTATTTCAAACTGCAAACTGTGCTGCCCATTAATCATTAAGACAGACATGATTAGGTTTAAGTAAATGTCAGTGGTATGTCATTTGGTGTTCTAAGCTGTTGTCCTCTGATACAGCATGTCCTGACATCAAACTCTGGTGAATCACATCTCCCAGAGGGACACAGAATGAGCAGCCATACATGAAATTTTTATGGGGTTTTCAAATTTAAATTGCTGAAGAACCTTAATAGGCTCCGTGTGGAACCCCAGCAGATTCTGCAGAATTTCAGCATTATTATGTAACTGGATTTTAGTTTTTAGGTCAATAATGTAATGATATAATATAGCAAAATAAATAAATAAACAAAAAAACTAATGGGAGGGAGATGAGACTGGATACAATAACAGGGTATCCCTATTCACCCAGCTTAGGTTGCTTTATTACTGGTCTATGTGCATTTTGGTCAGCCCTGTCATCAAAGTAAACTAACAATAGCTCTGCCACAGATGCAAAAAACGTGGAATTGCTGATATTGTTTTTCATTCTCTAATGATTAATCAGAGCTGTTGATACAAGGACTAAAGTGTCTGCTTAATTTCTGTATTAAATGTAGCCCTATTTTCAGCCAACATTTGTAAATACTGGGGTGCCCAGAGACAGATGTTGAAAAAAATAGAGCCTTTGGCTAGAGATATGGCAAAAGATTTATTGAGAAATGTTTTTCAGAGGTGCTTTTGAAAATATTTCTGGTGATCTTGGTAATAAGATCCATCATAGCTTTGTTAACAGATAAAAGTTGAAATTTTGACTATGAAGCTGCCATACCCAAATGTCAAGGCCCCCTCTGTTGACAAATCAATAACACTGACATGCTCCTGCAGAGTGGCCTTTAGATAAAAATAAAGCATAGACTCTTCAGACTGATCGTTCCTCTTGGCATTCCTTTGGGAAAATTGGACCCCCACTACACATGTGCCAAGCAGACGCATATTTTGATGATGAGATGAGAAAGTTGGAAAATCTCAGTTGATCAGCATTTTCTTACCTTTCAAGGACTTATTTGTATATACCTACATTTGAAACAGAAAGTCAAATTTTGCAGTTTTTACAATAAAGAGAAACACTTAAGTCACCCAGTTTTTGATGGTTTGACTACTCTTCTGCTAGGCTGTACCAAAATCCTCTCTCTTCACCATATGAAGGGAGATGCTCGATGAGATGCTACATTAGGGATCCAGAGCCCTGCTAGGTCTCATCCCAGCCATCTACTCAGATACTGATTTACAAATGGCCAGGTGCCAGGTGAATGCAATTAACAGCAATTAATGACATGGTAGGACAGAAAACCAGCAATGCTAGGATTGAGAATCACATACAAAGCAGAGAGAACAACCTACATCCTTTAGCCATGGTGGAGAAAAAACTGAACTGAAATAGCGCAGCAGTTATGTAACAAAGTATATTCCTTGAATTTTCTTCTTACCTCTGTATTCATTTGTGTGAGGTGCTTGAAGTACATGTGCACAAACAAGGGCAAGCTTTGATCTTGCCATCTGGAAAATCAAATACCAGCCCTCTATTGTTTGATAAAGCTCAAGCAAAGGCATTCCAAACACTTCCTGTGGTCTTTGCCCAGTGTTACTGCCCGCTCCCTGGGGCCCAGTTCACACCACAGGAACATGCGTGCACGTGTGCAGCACGCACGTGCACGCACACATACATGTGCACGTATGCACGCACGCACACACTTACACACATACACATACACACACACACACACAGGGCAGTGGGAGACAGACTGGTGCCACCCTGTCACTAAAAGTGTCTGTACTTGGTCGACTCTTACAAAGAGAGAAATTTCCAAGCTACAGTAATTTACAGACCACACACTGCCAGATTGTAGTAGGCCATGCCAGTGATGCCTAGTTGGCTCGGATAAAATGGTGCTTTTTATTTTCAAGTATAAACAGACTGTGGGTTCACCACAAGTTTAATCACAGTTGTAGTAAGTAGGCTACACTCACTGTATAATATTGCAGGTGACATTTTGATGGTATTTGGTCACACATCTCCTGCAACCCCAAGCCATTTAATTTATCACTCACAATTCAGATTACAGGTAATCAATGCTCAGCTGCTTATGCAAGTCTAGATTTCCCTCAGTGATATTTCAATGCTGAGGCAGTAACGCGGAGAGAATAATAATCATTAGTGCATGAGATGTAATCACTGTATGTGTGAAGCAGAGGGAGTTGGAGCTACTATTTCCGCACGCTCAGGGAGATAGTAGATGGCCGTTTTCAGCGACAGATATTTGGAGGCCTGTAAATAGCATCCGTCCATTCTGCCTCAATTCTATTTTTACCACCGAGACACAGCACCGAGAACTGTGGCTTTAAGGTCCTTTTGTGAAAGTAAATCCATTAACTCTTAATGGACGGCCTCCTTGTGCACAGCTGCACAGCCCTCTGAAAACTCACTGGGTGGCTGTGAACTATTTAAGCTCTAAGGGGCCGTGGTCTTTATGCATCGTAGATAAAGAGTGTCGATGGGTGGCTGGCGACTGACCTGAAGAACTGCTTTTGTGTCTTACATAATATCCCCCTATGAACTATGTAGCCGCTGCTTCTGCTGAGAACAGTTTTGTTATCACTGCCTGTGTGAATCAAAACATTATTCAGACCATGCTAAGCGAACCTTTTGAAATTATGAGCTTTAATTTGACTTATAAGTAGCATTAAGAACTTCTGTTTAGAAAACTAGCTGTTTTCTGTCATGTCACTGGTTACAGCACTGAGGTTAGCAGTTGCTCAAGACTGAAGCCAGGCCAACAAACATACTGTAGCCTAGAGAGTATGAGGCTTTCATTAGGGTTTCACAATAAAGTGCAGGCAGATGTGCAGAAAAAGCTTTGTCCACATGTTATGCAATTCATAGTACAATTGCTGTATTCAGTGGAAATTATTTTGGTCAATATGTGACTCCACAATCCTTATTAAGTTACTTGAGCCAAGCAACATCAACAAAAGCCACTAGTGTAATTCACGATAAGCATGTTACAGGCCTGTTCAGCTAATAGACCTGTATGATGCAGTAACTTGTCCATATCATGCTGCTGTCCAGATTCTGGATAAAGGTACATTTGTAAGACCGGAAAATATGCTGTAGGATTCAAGCCAACTCTTACACTGAGTCATGCTTGCCCACTGTGAAACCTGATATGCAGTGCACTGATTAGGAGCAGCATCCCACAGTCTAAAAGACATTGCAGGCATATCTACTGATGCACAACCATAAGGTGAACCACATTTTTATTATTTATTTTATTCATCCAGGCAACGTTTTTTGCTGAGCATGCATGCTTTTTTTCAGCACCACCCTGCGTCACATCCATACAGTTTTACACTTAAACAGCTTGGAGCTTCCCAATTTAGCCACAGACTTCTACTTCTAGCTGTAAAACTGGGGTTAAATGTGTTGCACAAGGGCACCTCGGAGACAGAATATGCAGAGGGTTACTCATATGCTTCTCCAACTCAGAATTTCTGGATATTTGAACAAATGATCTTCCCAAGACAAACCTGTTTTTCTTGCCTACAATATAGGCTACCACCAGCTTATGTTGAGCATACTAAGGTCATATGAGTTTATATGCTGAAATTTTGCATTTTGCACTATTGGTAATATTTAGGGATGCACCAATACCATTTTTCTCTCCCGATACTGATGCTGAGTACAGGACTTTGAGTATCGGCCGTACCGTGTACTACGGCTGTGCAAAGAAATCGATACAGCTGAGCATCGCAATACTTTTTTCCACAATACTGTATCAATTTTCCAGCTCCTTGTATTGAAACATTAAATGGACTGCATTGCACAGTGTTCAGTGACACTGTGTAATGCAAATACTGTTAGAATAAATTGGAATGGAAATTTTGAATAGTTTTGACTCAATTTGTCCGCTGAGTTATCAATATAATGTGATATGAGCATTAGACTACCCAGGTGGTACACAGCAAGTTGTATTCTCAGCTCTATTTTGAGTACTGCAATGTAACACAATATGTATCATATCGCAATGTATCGTGTTACGTATCGTATTGTGAGGTCCTTGCCAATACCCAGCCCAACTGCGTACCGATCTAATATCTAATATCAAAACACAAACCAAAACCACCATCCTGTTTGGCATTATCATTATCCATAGTTAAAAGAGTAAAATAACAGAGAACACAATATATCTGTGCTGGAAAACAAAGACCCAGCTCCACAGCTTTACACAGGAAGAAGAGAACAATATTTTTATAATGGGAGTCTATGAACCAAAGGTTCATAGACTTTCAAACTCTTACCACTGTCATACTTTCAGCTAGAAACTTCATTCAACTTTTAAAATGTTCAGCTTCCTTAAGAGAATTTTTGTATGATTCAACTGTTTGATATCTTTCATACTTTTTAAATATTAGTTTCTTTTATATTTTCATAATGGGAATCTATGAGACACATGTTTAAACCCACCCTTTTTGAACTCTTACTACTTGAACCATGAAATAGTTCCAGACAGTGGACATGATTAAGCAGGTGATGGCCGGACTCCGCTGTAATCACTAAATTGTAGGCTATCACACATTGCTAATTTCACTTGGATTGGATTGTTATAGGTTAGTGTCACCAATATGCGATCCAGCATTTTTGGCCAATATCTGTCTATTTCCGATACGTAGTATCACATCAGTGCATCCTTAATAATATTTAGGAGACTGGGTAGGAGTATTTGTCAGAGGAAATTATCTGTCTTGGAGAGCAAGTTCTCTTGATTTTAGAATTATCATGTGTTGTTATGGTTATGAAAATCTGTGACCCATGGCGTATCTATTTAAACGCTGCTGGGTTTTCACAGTGAATCATTTGTGTTCCCTTGTCTTGACCTCTGAAAGGGGAAAAAAAAAACAAAACATCAGGAAGTGTGCTGGTTATGGGGGTTGGGATTAGGACATTTCAGCCCAGCACAGGGGTTATTAGGATTTAAGTCTCATTAAAAATAGCTTTGCCTGTCTTCTGTCATCTAAATGACAGCAGCAAGTATTTCCAGCCAAATGGCAGAGGTCTCCAATGTCCTTTTTTGGGGATTCAGCATTGCTACTTACAGCAATATTTCTCTTCCATAAGGTATATTGGTGATGTGATGAGATCAATGAGGAGAACTATAACCGCTCCCCCATTAATGCATTAAGAGCTGCAATGTATCATCTTTCAACCCACACCAATGAATCTATTATCGTTGCCTTGTTCAAGCCCTTCTATCTCAGAGTCAGCTGTAGCAGCTTCTTGCCAGATATCACATCTATAAAAGTGTACTGCAGTCATCCTAAAGGAAGATGTCAACTTTCTGACAAATAAGCTGTTTGATTTACCTAACGTAATGTGATGTGATGAGAAAATAGCAGCTTTCCCTTTATGCTGTCAGTATTAAGTATGTTATTGTGTGTTTGAGGTTATGTACAGCTAGTTGGCACAATCACCTCATGTCAAAACATGTTAAAATGCTGAAATGTTAGTATGCATAGCTAGCTGTAAAACAAAAATACTGCAAAAGCAAGAGGAAAATGGCTAATCTCCTCATTGTACAACAGTGAGTGAATCAATATAACATAATAACAACAATATGTGCATAACATAACATTGTTACAAGCTTCCACCATTCATATGATCTGTAAAGGCACAAATATCTGGCAATGTACAGATACGACAAACATGCACCCACTCACACTCACTTGCATGCACCTCGTATGCGTGCCCCACACACACACACACACACACACACTGCTTGCCCAGCACGTAACCAGTTGGTCCTGGGGGGTTTCCTACTCACTGCTTTCTCTGTCTGTGTTGTGGGACTGGGGACCAGGATACAGGTTATAGGCAGGCAGCTGACTCACTCAGGCTGCATGGTGGTGGTGTGTGGCTTGTTGTCAGTCCTCAGGGGATCTCTCTTGCCCCAACCTACCTCAGTAGAGTATGTATAGTGATTGTCATACAGCTGAACAATAGCATAGACCTATCTATTCTCATATGATATTGAAGTAAATATTTGAATGAGAGATACCACTGTGTATGATTTCATTATTTTACATTTAATCCTTATTGTGAAAGCATCTGATATTTCTGACAATGTTTGACCTCGTTGGTTAAATTACATTCAAGCAACTATAGCAACTATACTCATATGTTAATTCTGGATCCAGTGAGTAGTGATCAAGGTCATTTTCATACGCTCAAGAATTTGTTATGATATTCAATCAAGACTTTACTCAAGGGCGGACACTAGATTGTGGCATAAAGCATTCTTAGATCACATTGCACATTGGTAACTATGAGACTGAATGTGCCCGTTACTGCACAGTGTTTTGGTTGTATCTTTAAAATAATGAATGGAGGCCTGGTCTACATCTCTGTATCTACTCTACTTGGTGTCAGCTTTAAAGTGATATATGTGTCAGTGATACAGGACACTTCTCACTACATGACCCTAGTAGTTCAAGAGTGGTAGCACCCACACTTTGGGTTTTCTCCCTGCTTTGCAAACATGCGAATTTACTTCTTCCTTGCCATACTTTATTGGTTGTTATGCCAACTTTTGTGTTAACCAGGGAGCTAGTTTGTGATCTTTACTTACTTATCCTGTTTTTCCAGCAGTGGTACTGCTAGCAGTAAGAACAAGGCGCTACTTTTGCAGATTTGTGAGGCTTAACTAAAATGCTATGAGTACAAGAATGAGGAAGCTTTATTGAGTCTGAAGTATCTATAGTCCACTTGATAGTGGTGTAACATCTGTCTCTTTCTAACTCAGACCTTAATCAACCTTTTACCATCCCAACATGCTGAGCAACACAACCAAATAACAACTAAAAAATATACACCAAGAACCACATTAACAAAAATAACTTTACCTAACATAATAAACCTGCTGCAGTCTGTATACAGAATACAGCACTATACAGCATATTTTTATTTATTTATTTATTTATTGTTGTGTATCTACCTACATTTTTCATACACTTTGATTTGTAACCTTTGTATTTACTCATGGTGCCTTTGAGGACAGTCTTTATTGTGTTTATGGGCATTTCACAGTAAGGAACACCCTCTCAAGTATTGTTGCCATAGTAAATGTTCTACCAAAGTGAAATATCGCTTTAACAATGTAGGCGGCTAGGCTTGGATTCACCCTCTGGGATTAAGGGGTGAACTTGATGGGCCCAGATGTTTCCAGAGAAAAGAAACAAATGCTAATTACTCTGCATATCTCTAGGCATCACACATAGAAACAAGCCTTGTAAGCACCTAATATTATCAGACCCATCTCCTCGCAGAAAGACTGTATTTTTAGGCTAAATTTCCATTTGTCTTTGATATCATCACTTTTATTTTTATATGGCTAGTCATAGAGTGAAGTTGGTCAAGGGATGGAGGGTTCAGACCTCATCTGTCTATTATTTTGGGTGTGCCTGTTCAGCCAGTGTAGGTACATGGTACAGAGCACACTAGTTACAGCTTTGCACACACTACTCATAACAGAGAGAAAATTATTAACTGTGCCTTGATTTGCTTGACCAAGTATGGAAATGACTCTTTGTAAATGACTGTGGAAAGTGTGCTGCTTATTTTCCCCTGGCAGATAAACATTCAATAAAATTACTGAAATAAAATCTAACTGGATACATTGTGGAGGCAGAGCTGAATATTGTTGTTGCTTACACTCCTTCCTCCCCATCGGCTTATCTGTTCATGTGCTTGTGATGTATAACTTTAAGCAGGGCAGACAGATCTGGGAGGGCCTGTAAGCTGTTGTAGTTAGACACAACACACCGTCTAACACTCAAGAGACCACAGGCTCTTTCTTCCTATTTCCTCAGCCCCAATCCAGGGCAGAGTTGGGAAGTGCTTTTTTTTTCCTGTGATTTATTTAAGCACATGTGGTTAACAGCTGACAGGCTGTAGGGGTGGCAGAGAACAGGGCCTGCGGTCCAGGTGATTTGTCATTAGATGAGGTTCATTAAGGTTGGCAATATATTGTGGGGCTAACTACTGATGTGGAACAGAGGCATGAATCAGCCAATGAGACATGCACCACAGTACATTCACAGTAATGGTGGTAATGATGTTGATGAATTGCCTTTAAACAGGAATCCCTCTGCATTTCAGAATTCAATTCTGTCTCCTATGCCCCATGACAATTACCTTTATTTTAAAGCCCTTTACTGTCAGAAATGAAGGAGCCTGCCAGACTAATCTGTGATGAATTTGAATTTGAAAAGAATTTGAAAAGATGGATATACAGCAGTGACTAAGTGCAAGCATTGTGACTTTGCGGGGATATGGCTGCATTTTCTGCTTACAGATGCTGCTAGAATAAAGGTTAAACTCATTTTGTGTAATAGCTCAAATAAACTCTCAAGGACTCCAAAAAGTCAAGTCACCCGTTCAGTATTTATGGAGTATTTCTTTGTTGTACATCTTCATGATGTTATTGATTAGAGTCATGGTTTTGTGGCTTCTAGCTATGTAGTAGAATTAGTCATGCTCAACAACAATGATTAAATTATCCTGAGCCACAGGAATAGCATATGCCATTATTTTTTAAAGTGTTATTGTTCTTTTATTCCATCTTATCCTGAATGAAGGGTTGGCTGACCTAATTCCTGGGGTCTCTGGCTACAGCTGATACGGATGAAATGTGACTAGTCTGTGTTTATACATACATGGCACTGATGTGCAGGACATGTGTCTGCTTTTTAATACACATGAGCATTTAGTATTTTTTATGGTGTAAAATTTCCTCAATAACTTACCCAGCACAGGGCAGTGACTTTTTTTTTTAGGATTAATGATGCTCACCACACCTGCGTAGGGATGCACATTACTGAACATTTTAATTTCAGCAGTGTTCATTTCAAATGACCTTGACTGTTCTGACAGAGTGGTGTTACTGAGACATGGTAAGCTCAAGGGGAACATTTCCAAGCCACTGATTTTGACTAGTCACATGACTTTCCATCAGATCAAGCAATGTTCTTATCCAGCACTGACATTATACACAACACGTTTGTAGCATCGAAATCACAACTAATTCTGCAAAAAGTAGTTGTTTAGGATCAGTTATTTTACTTAAACCATCAAAGTGCACATTAATACATGTTTACTGAAGGAGAGTCTATCAGGGATATCCACAATTGCTCGCACAGAATAACATCGGTTTTGATTGACTCTCTGCCTAGATGAGTAGGCTTGAAACTGAACCCGTTGTCGACTGCACCATTTTTTTTATCCAAAGTAACATTTTTCATTTAATAAATGAATCACTTAAATCATACATATTGTATAATTCTGCTTTAGATTCCAGCATATTAAACTGTATGGAGTCAGGATGGAATATCGATTTTCCATGTCAGCGAGGTCAAGTGGGAGTGGTGCCACTGACTGTTGTGGCACAAGGCAATGTGGGTGATTGTTTACTTGTTTGACCAGTGTCTCTGACAAAAATCTTTAAGCAAATGGTTGAAACATATGAATCTGCTGTCAATAAGTATACTCAGTTTTTCTTCTCCACTACATTTATTAGTGAGTAATTTGTGAACATTTCTCCATGAATAGCATTCAAAGTACTGTACCTTGTAATTCTACATTCAAAGTCAAGCATAGAAATGGTGCACTTCCAATATATTGGTGCACAAATCTTTCCATGTTTTAATATGAAATTTCAGAGGAAAAAAAAAATCAGGGATGTCATCACTACTTGAAGACATGGACTGGGGACTAGTTGACTGTGACTTTGTCTGAAGGTTGTGTGCCCTTAGTGGGCCAGGAAACACTGACAATGAACAGACTGGATTTAGAGATTCATTAACCTTTTTTTCCACCTATCAATGATTTGTGGCTTGCTTCTTTTTGATTTGCCTTTAATCATCCTCTCTTTTGTTTCCAACTGATTACATTTGATTTCCTTCTCCATTCCCTGGGCTTTCCACATCTTCCTACCACTCTAACCCTCTTCTACCCTTTCCTTCCCTGCCATCCTGATACACTTTTCTTCTCCAGCTGGGTTTGTGAAGTCGCCAATGTCTGAGACTAAGCTCACGGGGGACACCTTTGAGCTGTACTGCGACGTGGTTGGCAACCCCACTCCAGAGATCCAGTGGTGGTATGCTGAGATCAACCGAGCTGACTCCTTCAAGCAGCTGTGGGACGGAGCCCGCAAGCGGCGGGTATCCATCAACACAGCCTACGGTGCCAACGGGGTCAGCGTGCTCGGCATCACGCGCCTCACACTGGAGGACTCGGGGACCTATGAGTGCCGGGCCAGCAACGACCCCAGGCGCAATGACCTCCGACAAAACCCTGCCATCACCTGGATCCGCGCCCAGGCCACCATTTCGGTGCTACAGAGTGAGTGGTCTATGTCCCGTAGTGCCTAGATGGTGAACAAACTAGCAATCCCCTGTCCCAACCACCCCACTGTAAAACTCCTCAAGAACCCACCTTCACCACAGCGGTCACTGGCCAGGCAAAAATAAAACAAAACGCCAACCACGTTTATTTGATCTTCATTTGATTTGATCTCAGGTTTTATTTTTTTATTTAGCTAAGCAACTGTGCCAAAATTTTCTATTTCTTCCTATAATCCTTTATACCAGAGTTTCCTTTTGTGTATTATTTATATTATTAATATTTACTTTTTTCTTATCTGTCTTACTTGTTTTATCTAACCCAAAGCCTGTGAATAGATCCTTATGTTCTCTTCCACTGAATTCAAAAAACTGACTGCCTCTCCCAAAATCCCTTGAGCATCTTGTTGTAAATGACCACAAACCCAGGAACTTAACCCAGTCTCTGTCTACATTTCCCTCTTTCCTCCCACGCCAAACTTCTGTTCTTACTCTGTCTCATGTGTCCTTTTACAGTACTCTGATCATTATCTTTTTCTCTGTATCCTAATTTCACCTATTTCTTATTCCTGGTTTTATTTGTGATACTTTTTCCCTTCACATTATGTTTTGTCTCTTGCGTTGCGTGGATTGTTTTATTTACTTCAAAGCCCTGTCTGCAACATGTAGCGGAGACCTAGTGGCGCTTTGAAGTAGTGGCGCATTTGATTTGGCTTTTCACTCTGGGCAAAGTATAAATGGGACTGTAAGAAGACACAAGGAGAGAGCCGTTAAGGTGTAAAGAGTGATCCCTGCTGTCAGCTATTTCCTGATAAGAGCAAACATTTTCCGCTTTCATATTTGTGTGTGGTAATCCAATAAAGGATAAGACCACGTAAGGGTCTTCATTGTCTTACTTGTCTTTCAGATAAGAGAGCGATTTCACTTCCACAAAAGACAGTCTCTCTGGACATGCCTGTGCACCGTGTAACCTTGTGCCTTCTTAGCCATTAAGTGTGTGACTGTGAATCAGTAATGACATTATATCCTTTCCCCCTCTGCTGTATGCGTACAAACATTCAAACACGCTGAATGTCAACTGGACCCTTTTAATCTGTACACGCTTCAGTGCCCTGCCCATTGGAGCAAAGGGAGATGTGGAATGTTGTTAGTCACAGTGAAGCTCTCTGAGAAGCTTATAGGAGTCTGCTCCTTACTGGCTCTTCTGAATAATAACTTCTGATTGGACTGTCTCACAAATTTTTTTTTTTCTGCACTGTTTCTGTTTCTGGACTGTGTTTGATTAGCGGTGGGGTCTCTGACATTTCAAAAACACTTAAAGAAGTGCAATGGCTGACAACTGACTTGACTCACTTACTTGTCTCCCACATTTCTGCCACAATGCAGTTTATCAAACTTGAAATATGAATACAAAGCCTCACTAAATATATTCTGTCATTACTGAGAGTTAACGTTCTTCTTATATACATGTAATATATCCAAGTTATTACATGTATATAGCAGGCTATACATAATAGCTCGTTGATGTGAATGTATAGTTTGTAGTTGGGGAACGTGCTAAAATGTGATTGTCTTGTTTTAGCCATATAGTTTTGCTTAAATTAGTTTGTGATTTTGTATAGCTTCGTTGTTCTTTAATTCACTATATAGTTATTCATTCCCATACACAGGAAGCTGTGCACAGAATGTGATGACAACTCTTTTTTGGCACTTAGGGTTTTTTTTTAACTGAATGTAGTTTTGGGTTTGTGTAGCTTACACAAAACATGCATGCCCAGATAAAAACTACAGGAGTTATGTTTCATACATGTGCCTAACTTATAACACATACCTGAATGGGCTTGGGGTGTACAGACATACTGTAACACTCCAAGCAAGGCATCTTTTGTAAAAACAGAAGCGTAGGTTTGTGTTAATTTACAGTATGTGTTGTTATTTATATACTATATTTTGCATTGAAAAGTAACACAAATGCATGTTGTCTCAAGTGAGACACAAGAATGCCTTGAAAATGACATCTTTTTTAAGAGTGTAAGTATAAGTGGTAAACCACTTGGTTCAACCTCAAGTGACCCAACATCCTGTATGAGCACAACATAGAAGTTACTGGCACCTCTCTCTGGAGATACACATAATGTAGTCTATGGTACAATGTTTCTGTTTACATGCACACCAATACTCCAATTACTGGCAGTAATCAGCACACTGTAAGGCAACATTTTGATTACAGTATTCACAAGGTTCAAAGTTTCTCTAATAACCCAGTTTACATAGAATCATTTAAGAATCAGTCTACTGCCCATCACTGCACTAAGCAAGTAGAGAAATGCCATCATTTTTCATCATTTCAAATTTGTTAGTCCCACTATATTGTGATCACAGCTTCATCCTAATTTCTTTTCTCGTGGTCGTGGTTAATTAATTCATTAGATAACTTGAGAAATGGTTTTCTCACGATCAAAACTTAAGAAAGTTAGTGACAGCAGTTGCAATTTATCTCCCTGTCATACCTTGATTAAATAAATGCACTAATCAGTTATGACATCTCCATCTGACATTGTCAGTTTAACTTAAGATTATTTCACTTCATTTAACTTAAGACTTCCTATACACTGGCTATACTATCAGGCTAACTAGGCTCAACAAAACCATTAATTTGCTATCTTGAGACTGCAAGGTAATCACATGGCGATCTTGAGATAATGAAAAAAAAGTGAGAAAACACTCTTGGCTTGCACACTGTGCCTTGTTTGCTTTGTAAATGCATATGGGTTTCTTTGTCTGTGAATCAGCATGTGCATCGTGAAAGAGCTAAAATAAATCCTACTCAAGAAATTTAAAGAGAAATCTAGGTTTATTAACTGGATTATGATTACTCTGATTATAACTTCACCCCAACTGAGATAATCTCATAAAGGCATTTACATGACAAATTTCAGTAATCAGAGTCTTGCATAAATTGGGTTCAGATCCAATTATTAGTGTGCATGTAAACATACTCATTGTCATGATATGAGGCTTGCACTGCCTGATGATATGACATGCGCTCCCCTTAAATACACTCTCAGCCAAGCGGGTCCCTGTGTGTAAACTAGTTCACTGATTTCCGTTCTCAACAGGTATGTCACAACTTTCGATGTAATAACTGTCAGAAAATGTAATAACTTGGCAAAATGTAATAAAAAGCCACAGTAGTTGAATTTTAAATTGTAATATAGTAACATCTTTAGACTGATAAAGCAATATTTTTTTAAACATGCATTCCCTCCTAGCAAAAAAAATACAAATTATTTTTATTATGTTGATTGATTTATTTATTTATTTTTCAATATAATTTTATTAGACAGAGTAATTCAGAGTTACATTTTATATTTTATTACATTTTGACATGGTATGACATCCAGCAGATCCTGCTACAAGGTGTCCTACAAACAACCTTCTGGTATGATCGCCTGTGGACCACTGTGCCGTGTTTGCCAAATGTTAATTTATGTACCTGATGTTTTGTGTGTGCCCATGTTTCTAAGATACTATTAATAGTATATGAGGTTCTGCTTGGTGGGGGAGAGAGAAACAGAGCAAAAGGGGAGGGGGGATCCCCCTGGCTATTGCATATACAGAACTGCAGGAAGAAGGTGCCATGAATGCTAATAGAAGTCACTCGCCAGTCCCAGTAGCCCTCCCCGTTTTTTCCTTGCCCCTCCTCCCTCTGCTTTACTAGTGGGCTTGCAGTAGCAGCCAATAGTAGGATTATGATGCTCCTCCTCTCTGGGGCTCCATTGTTGCCATGGTTGGCCTGCCCTGGAGGAGGAGGAGCAGGTCAGATGACGTTTTTTCATCACTGCTCAACACAGAGCAGAGGGTGCCTAGCTCTCTGATGACAATTCCTGGTTCCCCAAACGTCCTTGAGAAATAGATCCTGACACTGTTTAGTTAACCAGTGCGCTTAGTAATTCAGAGAATAATTTAGGCTGTCATACAGCAGTAATCTAAAATATAAAATGTCTACTCTATACTGTATTAACATCAGCCTGGATCTTTAAATATATTGCTTATTTGGTATACATAGTTTAGGTCACTTAAGAGTTCATACAATTTCCTGTGTTAGAATATGATGACTTCACTCTGATTTTATATCATCTACATCTTGTTTTATCTTACAAATTTAATGTATGCTGGATGATATTTTAGAGTGCAGAGCAATAAGAAAAGAGGTGAAATGAGATGGGTGTAATGGGATGGGTGTAACAGTTAAAATGTTCCATTTGTTTGTTTATACCAAACATGTATTGGTAGGGGTTACAGCTTTAGTTTATACCAAACATGTATTGGTAGGGGTTACAGCTTTAGTTTATACCAAACATGTATTGGTAGGGGTTACAGCTTTAGTCTTGATGTTGATGTAGTGACAAAAATGTTGGTGTTGATTATAAAAGTCAATCTGTCAGAGAAGAATTCAAATGCTCAGCTACTTCAATTGCAAATACTAACAAACCTAATTACTCTTACTCCACACTAAAGATTATAAGTTGCATTCCAACTGTTTCGTGTGCTTATGTGTTCTGTTTGTTGCATGCAAAATTGTCCTCAGTTCATAGGCACTCTCCTTAGTGGGTCTCACAAAAACAGCATACAGCCTACAGCCACAGTGGGGAAAGTGCAGTGTTGAGCCCCAGTTCTGTGATAAGTTTTGACTGTGTCTGTCTTCCAGAGCCAAAGATCAATGCCTCTGATCAGACCATCCTGACAGCAGACAGCGCTGGACAGTCTGTCACCCTGCAATGTAACCTGACTAATGCCCATAACACCCACCATGAAAGCTTCTGGATGAAGAATGGACAGGAGCTCCCCAATACACGGACAGAGCAGAAAAACACGGCATACAGGTGACAAGCAGTTTGCAGCTTAGGGCAGTGATACACTAGACAGTTAGTTCTGGTGATGTAAATGGTAAACATTCCCATGCAAAGGGAAGAAAAATTAGACCAGACATCTAAACTCTATTTGATTGTTAACTGGAAATAGTGTTGCAAGTAATGCAACAATGCTAAGGTGACTTCTTTGACTAATGGCTATTTGCATTTCTCAAAAATTACCCTGCGTATCATTGGCTTAAGACAAATATTGAACTACACTCATACTTCTAACTAGAAATGAGGGAATAAAAAAAGGATCAGAGCCTAAAGTCCCAGCTAGTTGTTAGTTCCTGCTGTCACATAGTATAGCCACTGGAGTACAAAGTTACTGTCACCCCCCTAGACATACCACAGAATCTCCCTAGCCACAAGATAAGACCAATTGGTCACTTCCTTGTCACATTATATCAGTAATACTCAGAAGACTACAGCTAAAATGTCTGTGGTGCCCTTCCCTGCAGAATCTAGAGCACTTGTTCTGTAATAAAACAGCAGAATGCCAACATTTTGTCTCCCATGGGCTCACAGATGCTTCAGACAGTCACTGCGGCAGTCCAAACCAATTACTAGACAACTGAAATGTCATTAGCATAGTTTATCTTAGTAATTATAATATAAATGTCTTACAAAACACAATTGATTAATGAATTAATTAAATCTATGTACTAAATCTAAGTAATGTTTTATGTTTTGTTGCAGAATCAATAAACCAAGGGCAGATGATGCTGGAGAATACATGTGTGTTTATACATTTGAAATGGCACCAAATGCAAATGCTACTATTGAAGTAAAAGGTAAGACTCCTCTGCCACAAGATAAAAAAAACAATGATCCATTTGGTAATTGAAATGAATATCACAAATAAATCCTCTTCAAAAGATGCAAAAGATGTATGCCATTGTCAGACAAGTGAGTTTCTGTATGCGGTGTCTGCCAGGTGTTCAAGCTCTAAAAACGCCTCGATATGAGTTCATTCCATGTCATCTGTGGCATTCTACTGAGAGAGAGATGGCAAGATAAAGGTGTCCTACAAAAGTTAACAACCTAAAGCTGTGTGAAGGGAGCCCTTGCTGACAAAGATGTTTGGGTTCATCCAATGCAGTGGTGATGACAGGCAGCAATCCCGAGGCTACTGTCACTCTTGGCTTTCACTGAGACGACAGTCTAGCAAAACTGGATACACTAACACAAGGCTAGGCCCATTCTATATGCAGTTATACAATGACACACTGCAGTAAACTTGTTTCTTTTTTGTTATATTTGTAAATTGTGACTGATTTCATTAAAGCTTGATAATGGCATTATCATTTTCAGTATAAAAGGTTAAATTAGAGCACGCCTACGCAATGTTTTAATAGCTAGAAAAGCAGACCAAGGAACCACCGTGTTGCAGTCAAGCTAGCAGTGAAGCCGTCGACTTGAATAAGGGATCTTCTCTACTGAGAAAGGGCGAGTGAAACCATGTTCATGAGAAGCTTGCCCATGTGTAGTGCTTAAGCCAATTTGCTGTGGCATGACTGTAGTGCATACTGAGCATGCCCTGCCTCTTATTGCATAGCTGTCTTAAAGCATTTCCTGATTGCATAACATGGATGATGGCTGTGTGTGTTGTGCTTTCACTGGCTTGTGAGATGACGGGACTCATTGCCATTCAAACTGCAGTGTCCTAGCCATCGGCAGACTGCAGGCCTGTGGCTGTTTAGGCCCTCTCGCTCTTTCCTGCAGAAATAGTCCATTTTTTAAAGTGAAATGACAATGCATAATTTTGTACTTCAACTAGAGAAAATATTGTAAAAAATATAGGAATGTAGAATGTTTTGATATCCACAGTAGTCCCATGGTCTTACCAGAGCATTTATTCTCTGCTTAAGTGTTCTTGCCATTTTCTAGAGGTGTTTGAGATCATTTGTGACCCAGGTAGCAAGTCCTCCATTATGCTAGCCAGCCTTGCTTCGTGCTCCTGGCAGCAGTTCACTGAGCTCCCTCGCCTACAGTGTCCTTGGCACACTCATCCTTGCAGGACTCAGCTCAGAGGCAACAGATGGAGGGTTGTGTGATGTTGTGGGATTAAGGCTCTGAATCCGGTCCCAGCCATCTCTATAGCAGGAGTGGAGTTTATTGTCCATGATACTAAGCTTGCCAGAGATACATATTTTGTACCTTATAAATTGTATTATATTTTTAAGCACATTTTACACATGATATATTTTAGCTTCAGTATTGATAATTTCATATATCCCTAAAAGGATTGTCCAAATGTATATCATTTGACAAAAATCCTCACAATTACAGCATAAAATTGCTTTGACACTTAAACACAGATTTGATTTCTAATGACTCTTCTACATCTGACATCACCTTAATGTGCTGCTGTTTTTTTTTCCAGTTTTATTGACAGATATGACCTTGCTCCTACTCACACATCTCTCTTACATTCATACAGCGACACTCTACCTCAGTCTAGCACTGGAGGATTAGTAATCACAGACTGTCAGGAGTGTGAAATGGAGGTTTCTGCCTGTTTTAGCGCCACTCAGAGGGCTGTCTCTGCGCTGTCAGTCAATGGTATAATACAGTTGGGATAAGGCAGGAATGAGTTTGGCCACTCCCCTGATCAGGGAGCACGTGTGTGCGCCATAATTAGAGTGGGGTGATGTCACCAAAGAGCTCAGACCCCTCCTGCTCCATTATCCATGCACAGCTGAAAAACGCTCACTCCAGGCCTCTCCCTTATCCTGCTTAATTGCATGGAAGGAATTACCGTAATTTTTGGGATTAGTGGAAAAGCCAGAACAGTTATCTTAGTGGTGATGTGCAGAGTTAAATGGAAACTCTTGTTTGAAAACACAATGTCTCTGAATTTCAGCTATAAGAGTCACAGTCTCTGTAATCAAGGGATCAGAACGTACACAATTGAATTGTTGCAGTGTTTATGATATGTGCTTAAATTTTCTACTATCTCTGTTGAGTCTGTAACCTGCCAGTTTCATCTGCACCAATTTACACTGTCCTTTGTCTCAAAGTCTTTGTTATGTGGGATTTACCATGAAATACGTAGATGTCTTGGTTTTGGATGAGAACATCTGGAAGCTCTTGGACTGATTTGTCACTACTATGACCCAATTTTAGATTAATGGTGTTGAGTCACTTTTGTTTGATCCAAAATGAGATCCATATTTGAGGGGAAAAAATTGACCAAGAAAGACAAAGATGCTTGTGTTTATGAGATTGGGAGCTTCTGTGTTTAAAATATTTTGAATGACACATTTCAAGTAATGATTTGTTTTCCGCAAAATTTATTCTGGATTAGAACCATTCATTATTTTTAAAATTGTTTTTCCTTCCTTTTTTGAAGGTGTCCTACAGAAATGGTACAGAGAAGTATGTCATGGCTGCCTTATATTATGGCTGCCTCATTACTGTGCCTTATAATTTATTTAAATGAACCCTAGGTTGTCAGATGTAGATATCAGTACTTTTTTCCTGAGCATGGTGATGAAACTTGTCCTCACATTCAAAAAATGAACACATCTGAAACCAAACTTCAAAAGAACACATCGACCATGCTTCCTAGCAAGCTGTCTCTTAACCATATCAGTTAAATGATATGGTTTCAAGTAATGAAAATTTCACAGGAAATGGAGGCCTTACAGTTAAACAACCTGCTCTCATAGATATTTCAATAATACCAATTATTATCAGAGCCAGAACAGCTCATCATGATTTCACTGTTGTTGCCATCTGGTGGGACTTAAAATACTTATTTGAATGTCTAATGGTGCCAACTCAGGTAATTATTGTGTTTTGTTGTTTTTTTTTTCCCTTTCATTGCAGCTTCACCTCATATCACTGGCCACAAGCGAAGTGAAAATAAAAAAGAAGGGGAAAATGCAACACTGTACTGCAAATCTGTTGGTTACCCACATCCCACCTGGACATGGCGTAGAGTGGACGGAACATCCTTCATGGTATACATAACTGCACACTTATGTACACACATAGACTGTTTCTCACTATGGCAGACACTGATTTGAAGTAACTTTGCAAGACCAGGCCATCCATATTTTTCATAGATATGTTGGACTACACAGCAAATGGCACTGATGCCAGTGTACGAACAGACAGGTCAGCCAAAATGATTATTCAGTATGGATGCTGTGCTTTTTGTAACTGTGATTGTCATCTGCTAATTTTTTCCTTGTATCCATGGGCAAAGAAATCACGTGTTTGTGGATAGAACAAGGTGGCATGAGCTCACAGTAGTTAATTGAGGAAGCATTTAGCAGGGGATGGATTTACAAGTAGGCTATAGGCTACAAGCAACAGATGACACAATCTCTCAGACTTCTAATTACAATATACAGATCCAAGCCTCCTTCCACTTTGTATAGTATAGCTGCCATGAGTGACACCTTCCTTTATGACCATGAAATTACTTTACATACAAGCAGTGTGAGTGTAGCATCTCTTGCAGTGCAATTCTAGTTAACCTTCATAAATGGTTACTGTTCCAGGACATTGACAACTCCTCTGGGCGCTACTTCATCAGCAACAGAGACAACTACACAGAGCTGAATATACTAAACTTGGATATAAGCACAGATCCCGGCCAATACCAGTGCAATGCCACCAACATGATTGGCAACAACACTGAGACAACTATTCTACGAGTGCGCAGCCATCTTGCACCGCTTTGGCCTTTCCTGGGTGTGCTAGCTGAAATTATAATCCTAGTAGTTATCATCGTCGTGTATGAGAAACGCAAGAGGCCAGATGAAATCATGGACGGTAAGAAAAAGTTTCAATGTGTTATCACTGATGGGCAAAAATAAATTGAAAAGTGTGCAATTAGAAATGTAAAGTATTCTTGCACAAAACAAGATATACTGTGCCTGTTTAAAATGCTGAATGGATTTTCAAAAAATGCAAGTTCCAAAAAGCAAGATATTTCATACAATTTCATGGGTTTTTCATTTGACCGCCTAAAACTGTGCACACAAATCACAGCATTCTCAGCTGCCACCATCTTTTTTTGTTTTTGTTTTCTGAGTGAAAAAAGTGATGCAAAGAGTGCTTTTTGGTCTGATATTAAAAACAAAAACAACTACCAGTGACAGTGATGCACCATAACAGAGTTCTGTATTAAAATTTTTTGTTGTGATTGGTCAGCTGATCAAAAGAAAGAAAGAAAAAAAAGGTGGTTGACGTCACAGGCCGTCTCTCTGGGCCTCTTTTTTTAAGCACTGTCTGCTTTCTGGGCATTTAACAGCTGCTGTCCATAGTATTGCATGTAAAAAAAAAAAGTGGTGGCATTTGAGAAAAACAGTGTGTAAACATGAGTCAGTTTATGAGAACATATAGACATTTTAATAATTTAAAATGATCAAATACTTAATTTTATTACTCTGAATAATGAGATGACAAGTGCTCATTTCCCTACTGTGCCCCAGTGTGAAGTTCATTTGGGTGGTAACACTTTTGCACACTGTATGTTTAGTAGTCAATACTATTATTGTCTCAAAATCTCAAAAAACCTTAAACACCTAAACGCTGCTTAAAACATTGCACTGGTGATTTACATTGCATTTCTGGTTTTGTTGTTTGAGGTTGTGTTTTTGTTATTCCGCAGCTAATTAGCTAAAAGTTAATCCACTGACATCACCAAGAGATATTCTCAACGCAGCTAAAATGGTGTTTATTAAGGAGAAAAAAATCGCCAATCTAAAACAGAAATGTTAGATGTTAGGTTTAAGTGTCAGCACCTAAAAATAAATGAGCAAGGGCCTCTTTGTCGTCTCACTGATTTCATGAAACAAAATAGTTGGTTACTAAATTGTTCATTACTTACATTCCTGGTACAGTTATAAACAAGACTGCCAGGGTTCCTTTTGCATCATGAAACATGGCTAACTATTCAATTCCAGAGCTGTAAGAAGGTCTTTTTCATTACGTTGTATATTATGCTAGCCAGTAACCTAAATAAACATACAGTGTGCTAAAGCATAGATTGTCATATAGGCACAGGGCTGAAACTGGTCCCAATGTTGTAAAGAGAATTTTTTCTAAAATAATGTTGTATCACTTTAGGTTTATTTGAAAAAGGATATGACCAAGAAGATATACTGAGTAAACTATCCAGTGCCTCACTATGTAGAATGTGCATATTCTTATGTGGTCTCATGGTTCAGAACCTCATTTTTGAGGATGTCAGCCTTTTTCCAAACCAAGTGGTTCTAAGGTTTCAGATTTCCATCATTGAATTCATATTTTAGTAAATAGTAAAAGAAAAAAATCCTTTGCACAAGGCATCTGGTCCCATCTGCCCTTACAGTGTCTTTGGTCCACAAATACTATGTATTTCTGCATTGGACCTCACCAAGGACTTATTATGTACACTGT
>OMKZ01026551.1:6643-32524 GCA_900302535.1 Neoniphon sammara
CTGCTAGTTAGCATTCATCACACTACGCTTGTTGGGTGGAATCAAACTACTTGATCTGTGCTTGTGTGTATGAATGTACAGTATGAGCGGGGGCAGGGCCGTAACTGTGTTTTTTGTTTTTTTTTTTCTTTTGTGGATGGTGATAAAATTGTCCTTCACCTACATCTGTCCCCATTTAAATGAACAGACACTGTTACTTGTAGGTCTCTCTCCATCCCTCTGAACAACATGCTCAAATGACGTGTAACTACTTGCTTCATTGTAATAAAACCAGATAACCTGTCCTTCGCATTTTCATGCATTCACGCCTCTGTAGCTTTACATCACAAACCTCAACCTGACATTTCCTGTTTAGTGTGTCCTACAGAACTGACCACAAGGCTCTAAAAATACTTCAACCATGGGATAATAATAACTAGAACAGCCAGGGCTGTGCTTGCCGGACCCCATCCATAACAATGTTTAATGTCAGCACTAGGAGGCTCCACTAGCTTATTTCTGAAAAAAGTCAGTCAGTAAGTGAATTACATACCAGGGGGGTCCGGCAGGGGTTTGGCAATACTAATACTACTACTACTAGTAGTAATAATAACAAGAAGAAGAAGAAGAAGAATGAGGCCAGTCTTAGCCCCATAATGTACACTATGGAGATTTTGCTGCATTCATAGCTGGCAACTGCCACAGTCTGCTACTGCTGACTACTGGGAGGTTCTTAGACCACGTTATTTTTGTCCATTAAGCAGCTCCACATGAGCAGTTGCGTGGGGGTCATGCAAATTCATGAACCCCACTAGGGAAAGCCTAGAGAGTGGTGTCATTCATTGACTTACCAACTTACTTTTTTCAGAAATAAGACAGAACTTTGCAAGGGAACTAACTTTCTGATGCCTCCAGGTGGTGGCAACTAAACATTGTTAGGGATGGGGTCCGGCATGCACACCCCAGGCTGTTCGAGTTGCCACAAGACACTGATGGTGTTAAGTATTGTGCTTTTGTGAAAACATTAGGAAAAGTGTCCCTTGGTTTTCTTATAGGAATGGGGAAGTTTGTTCAAACATTGCACGTTTCACAATACAAAGCCACAGAATGTCACTCATCCACATCAGTTGCCTTTTGAATGTTGACAATTACATCTCCCCATTCACAGCAAACGTTTGCATTTGTTTCTCAAATTTACATCAACCTTGTGATTTTACTTCCATACATCGGGTCTATTTTCTCATACTTTTGCGCAAGAAGATTTTCAAAATCTCTGGATGTGCGGTTACACTGGCTGCATACTGTGATGAACAGCTTCTAGTAAGCTGCCGGCTTGCTTTGTTTACGTTCTCAACACGATTTGGACCAATACGATCATGTCTTACTGGAGGATGATCATGTTGTCTGTATCTTTTATGTTCAATCAGGGCTAAAGCTGGTTAGATGTTCAAACAAACACAAACCCGCGACTTTATTTTTGCCTTTCATGACTTACTTGAAGTTTGTTTATGAGCCTGAATGGAGATGGAGATGACTGAAACTGAAACTGACAACATTCAGAATGGGACCACAGAAGTGTCTGATTGCAATTGACTTTCTAGGGTTTTCACTAACTTACCCAACCCTCATTTTCCAGCCTGTCTAGGTTCCATAACAGCAAATGATTCTCTCAGTGACTCCCTTTCCATCTGGTAGTCTTGTGTTTGTTTGTCTACATCTGATTTACATTTACATCATTTACATCTACTTCTACTTCTGAGCATATACTATTTCAATGCTGTGTCCATCTACTAAATCTTTTACTGGACTTGCATATATTGCAGATTGTTGGCTGATATGTGTTACACCTGGAGTTTAGATCATCACACAGTGGCTGGTTAAATGAGATTACATGAATGCTGTTAATACTGTCACTTACGCTTTCTTTCTTTTTTCTTTCTTTCTTTCTTTCTTTCTAGTCATCTAGAGGAAGTGGTGTTTGAGTGCGGCTGTAAAATCCGTTGGCTGCAGCTATGGCAACAGAGAGGAGAGGCGGGGCTAAGCACCCAACAACTATACTGTGATGATGGCTACAGGAAAATACCACTACAGGATATGAATATTTCTAGTTGTGGTAAGTTATTTTTATTTATTTATTTATTTTACAGTATGGAGACACCATGGATGTATTAAGAGAACTGGATAAGGCCCACAGATGACCGCCATTCATTTGAACTGTAACTGCTCACCCAACAAGGATCTTTCTTCTGGTGACTTTTGCACATGTGCGTTTTTGCACAGCAAACTGGAATGATTTTTCTGCTCTTCTGATAGAAACATCATAATAATAAAACATGTTGACCAGCTGTGATCAGGGAGGAACCTCCATCATATCAGATGTGGACCACACTGACTGGACCACATCTGATTTATAATAAAAAAAAATTGATATCAGTCTGGTTGATGAGTCAGAGTGTATCACAAATAATTATTCTCTCTCTCTTTCTCTCTCTCTCTCTCTCTCTCTGTGTGTGTGTGTGTGTCTGTGTTTTCTTTTCTCTGTCCAGACTTGCCAGATATCAGCGTTAGCCACAGCAACCTCACAGTTATCGAAGGCGATCGTGTCACAGTGAGCTGTAATGGCTCTGGATCCCCATTACCAGAAGTGGACTGGACTGTCACAGGCATGCACTCTATCAACACACACCAGGTAGGCAGGTGACCCAAACACACACACACATATACACATACACAAACACAACCTTGTAGGAATACACAGTGCCACAGTAAATGTTGAATAATACATACAGTACATACATACACAGTATTTGAACCAACAGGTATTTCCTCTTCTGTTTATCCAGGCCAGGGTCTATGACAGCATGATTCACACCATTGACATAACGCTGGTCGATGTGAGTCGAGACGATAACAATTTCCTGCTGACCTGCATTGCTGAGAATGTAGTGGGCATGAGCAACGCCTCGGTCCAGTTAACTGTTCAGTGTAAGTCCACACACACACACACACACACACACACACACACAGAAAGAGCCCTCCTACTGCCTTATATTCAACATTTAATGGCCAGTGTAGGAAAGTACTTATTAGTGTTTTCATACTGTTAAACAGGTTCATCCATCATCATTACAGCTCATACGCATCTGACCTGCAGAATGGAGTGTGTGTATGTGAGTGTGTGTGTTTGTGTATATGTCTGTGTATGTACATCTGCGAGACTAAAGATGCTTGTGTGTGCGTGTTTTTATAAGCAAATTGTACTGTCAAGCTGTGATTAAAAGGACAATAATAGCATCACATCTACAGCACATTATAAAGGAAGTGTCTGCTTCATCTGTTAAATGCACAATTGAGTCTAATTAAGGAAAAGGGAACTGGCTCAACTAGAGAACCTCTACTGTAGAGCAACCTACCTGTATCTACCCACTTCATTCTCTTTTAATTCATTTACTCATTTACTCTTTTAAATCTGTCTTTGAAACCTCTGCAACACTCTCTGCAACAAATGTTAGAATAATCCTTAATGAAATAATTTATTAGCGGCAAATTTGTATGTAATCTCTTGTTTTTAGATAATGGGTCTTGATAGTTTGTAAAAGTTGTAGCCTAATACTAGGGAGGAAGGCCTAGAAGCTTGTATGTTACTTACAGACTTACTGACTGACTTTTTCAAAAATAAGCTAGTGGAAACATTAAAGGAATACTCCACTTCAGGCAAACTACCCTTTTCTGACTTGTTCAGACTGAGACAAGATGTTCGATACCATTTTCACCTCTGTACATCCACTTGTTCAGTTCCAATGGGTAGCATTTCATGTTAGCTTAGCATAAAGACTTTAAGTGTGCAGGAGTCATTAGCCTTGCTCTGTCAAAGTGAAAAAATAAATCTTACAAAAACTCTGAAGCTGTCTTATTACACAATATATCATGTGTATTACAAGGTGATGAAATACACCTCTTGGAATTTTATTACAGTTCGTACCATCTATAGTTCCCACCATCGAACTTCTCCTAAAACGACTCTAATTTTTTTATAAAAAAAGACAGCTTTGGAGTTGCTATAAGGTTTATTTTTTCACTTTGATGGAGCTAGGCTAGTGACTCCTATAGACGCCAAGTCTTTATGTTAAGCTAACACAAAATGCTAACCATAGTAACAGAACCAGTGGACGCACACAGATGAAAATAGTATCAAACATCTTGTCTCACTCTGGATAAGTCGGAAAAAGGGGTTTTTGCCCAGAACGGAGCATTCCTTTAAACATTTCTAGGGACACGGTCCAGTAAGCACAGCCCTGGCTATCTGTTTTTTTTAGCAGTACTAGTATTGTAGCAGAAAGTGGCAGCAAAGTAATAGTGATCAATGTGAGTAGTGGGTTTTGAGGTACCAGGCTAACTTTTTTCATTTGGTGACCCTAAACTGAAGTGCCAACATACCAGACTAAGAGCTCTGTTTTCACGTGTCATTGATGGAATAGATTTGAACAGACTTCCGAACGCATGAACACAGCCCTCAGGGAGACAGAAAGTCAAGCTGCTGTCATGTGACCTATGACATCTGAATCAGCTTTAAAGGCTGTGTAGCTTTCAGGGTGGCTGCTGTGAAGTCAAAGAGCTGCGGGCGAATGCTTTTCATCTGGAAAGGTCAGATATGTTACAGTCAGTTTAGTTTGATTCAGATAGGATCAGATTCTTAATGATCTCCATGGGAGATCTGGGCCCTTCCAGCAGCAAATGAAGAGTGTGTCAAGAACATAATTGAGTAGAAATACAGAAATTAAGTACATGAATTATGGCCTTACAAGTGCACTCAGTAGAGTGCAGATCTCTGCCAGGCGTGTGTGGGGACACAATGTCTATATAAAGTAGATAGTTGTTATTGCTTTGTGCCACAACTCATTGTAGAGAGAGTTTTCCATAATGGCTTTGATCTTGTCCCTCCTCCAAAGACCTGAGAAAATAAGGCAAATTAGTCTTCTGATGTATGAAACAGCTACAGCAGTTGTACACTTCATTTTTTATAGTGGGGAAGCATCAGGCTATTGAACCTATTTTAACTCCCCCTTGGGATACCTCATCCATGGATGCAGTCTATTTCAGGTGCAAGCTCCACCCAAGAATTATGCATATGTCTTGCTATGCCCAGAAGCTTGAATCTCAAAAACAATGGGCTGCAGAGGAGACTACTTTAAGTCAGTACTTTGTGGAATTTAGCTTTGTGGGTAAGCAACGTCAACCCAAACTGTGCTCACTAGCTTCAATTGCATTGTTAACCTCCCAACATTTGCTTACTGACCTTTTCCTCATGAAGTACTGGGAACTATTGAAGCTTGGGTGATTATACTGGCAAGAACTGCTGGATAAATGACTCAGAATACATCCTATTCATCGTACTGTCTTTATGGGTCTTTGTGTGCTTCTGGACAGAGTTGAATTGCATCTATTAGAGCTGTAGTAGATATTTCTGTAGTTTGTGGGTGTAAGGATTATGATAACACTAGCAATATTTTTAGGTAATGGAGATGAGCAATATTGCTTGCACAAAAGATAAAAGAAGCAAAAGGGATAAAGTCACTACAGATGAAAAGTGGGCTATGAAGCATAAACATGCCAGGGAAATACACTGTTAGTCATCATTGTTTGTAAAATTGCCCATTAAAATTGTTTCAAGTGTATCAAGGCTGTAATGGAGCAGAACCAATATTTCTGTATATTCCTCAGGGCCACACTATAATATTTATGGTTAATAATAAAAGAGAAGTGTGTCGCTTCTGCTTTGTGTACAGTCAAATAAATAAATAAATAAAATGAAATAAAATAAAATAAAATAAAATAAGACCAACATATTCCTAAAGTGGTTAGAATAGTTTCTACACAGTTTTATTTGTAACAGAATAATATATTGCAGAACCGGTCAGCTTGGTTTCTATGCCGTTTGTGTGATCAAAAAACTGAATGTCCCATGACATTTAGATGTCTGTGGTGTAATCCAATAAATAGTAGATCAGAAACTCCAACCCTAACCCTAACACCCGTTACCCACAACAGCATGATATATTTACAGAAGAGTTAGTGCAGTAGCTGCCTTTCTCCTCAGGACTCATGATGAAAATTAGCATGGGAATGATTTGCTCTTCATCAACCTCTATTTTTATTTAGTCCTCCAAAGACACATTTTCAAGAGAGATTACATACAAAGAAACAAAGTGAGTAATTAAAAAAAAAGATAAATATGAATCAGTTAAAAAATACAGTCGATCAGTAAAAAATGTATCAATTAAAAAAACTACATTCAAAACCAGTGAGATTTAAGATCAAGGATTTAAAATGACAAAGGGCGACAAGAGAGTTGAGTGTGAGTGTGCATTGCAAGCCATTCCAGGATTTAGGTTTTAAAAGGCAGTCTTTCCCAGGTCTGATTTGGCTCGAGGAACATGGAATATTAGATATCATGGGAATGTGTAGGGTAAGTCCCGGTATTCCACAACAGGACTGAGGTGAGGTAAGACGGTAGATATAATGCAGCTGGCTAGCTAATGTAGTTACATCATACCTATTAATTTCTGCACTTGTAGCCAGCGTTTTCATGCTTATCAATTCATTAGAGCCACAGTGAGTGTCTCTGTGCGATACTATTTCAATTCAGCAGAGGGAGGTTTTGTCATGCTGGAAATAATGCATAATAATCACACTTCCGAGAAAAAGTAATTATGTGTTTACTTGATGGAGAAGCCTCTCTGTGTGTGGTGCAAAATTGGGATAAATTACTGGCATTATTTCCATGACTTGGTAAAACTAACATTAGCTGTAGGGTGCCCAAAACATGACAAATTACCAAGATTTCATGGAAGGTTTATTTCACATAAAACTTAAAGAGAGAGAGAGAGTGCCATAGAGTGTCAGTGTGGCTTCATTTATATTTGCTTGAATTTTACTTAACCAGGTTAGGTTCTTGCTGAGATTATTATTTTCTTTATCAAGGGACACATAACAAAGCAGGCAGGATAAAAACAAACATGAAAGCTGCAAACCAACATATAACATGAGCAGGATTACTGACCCGATTGTTCATTGTCTGGATATTTTATGGTTATGTATAAATCTTAATGCAGAATCGACTCATAAACCAATCTTCTTTATGATGTTATTTATCCATATAGAATCATATTCTACCACACTTCTTTCCCTCTGCTGTAAACTGGACACAGGCCTTACAGAAGAGAATGGTGACCTCTTTGTCCCCAATCAGTCAATCTTCCACCCCTATTTTTTTGTTGATGCAGTGGTTTTTTGTGAGGCTAGGATATTATTATGCTGCTTGCTGCACAGTGCCAACATTTCCTGCTGCTTCAGGCAGCAGTTGGTTGTTTTCAGATCAAAAACTGCTCTATTTTTTTCTTGCAGTCTCCCACGAATCACCTGCGGTGGCCCACAGGGGACAGTAGTTGCATTTACATTTGACTATATGACAGTCAATTGTCAGGGGCATTTTTTTTTTACCTCCAAATTGTTATATTCAAAGACATTTTATTAAGTTTCAAGGACATTTTTGCCCAACCTCCCATTCATTTCTGACCCTGGTATGTCTCCAGACCAAATTCCATTCGTAATATGTAGGATACCAATCGTAATCTAAGTCTAACCAAAACAGGTCACCTTGCAGATGTGTGTCTGTCTATGCATATATGAAAGGACAGACTCTATTTAGCTCTTGGTGAAATGGCTAATAACAATTATCCTCTTTCCCCAGCTGTTTTGAATTTCTCACAGTGTAGACTGTTGTAAGATGATGATGCTCTGTTGCAGCAAACAGCAGTTATGTTTGCATTCAGATAGAATTTTGTCAGCCAACAGACAGAAACACTAGAACAGGAACCCACATAACGTACACTCACACACAATGTCGACAAGACACACCGAATCGATTTGTGCAGATTGTGATGAGACCAGCATATACAGGTGAAAATCGAGGTCTCTGTACTCACTGCACTCACTACATCTCTGTCTCTCGCCACTCTCTTTGTCTTTGTCTTCTCTCACTTCCATTTTTGTTCTCTCACACACTGCAACAATACATCTCAAGTGTAATGACAATATAAGCTTCATTGTAGTGCAAGTACATGTGATACTATAGTACAATCCCTTTATGCCTTTTCCCATCTCAATTACAAATGAAGTGCACAGTATTCATCTCATGCTTTTCATGCTTTTCTTTCTTTGTTTGCTTGTTTCTTTCTTGCTATTTCAGTTGCACTTTCATCGAATAGGAACAGGCAGGAAACAAAACCTGTGCCCAAAACTGATTTCTGAAGTGCAATCAATGCAATTCAGTTCAATATATGTACTAATATATGTATGTACTATATGTAGTATATTCTCTCTCTCTCTCTCAGATCTCTCTCTCTCTCTAACCCTCTCTCCCTCATCTCCTACCTCTTCTCCAGTCCCTCCCTCCATTGTGAAACTGGAGGAGCCGGAGCGCCGCCACGACACTTGCATCGAGTTCACAGTTCGCGGTTCCCCCCACCCAACCTTACAATGGTTCTACAAAGATAAGGTGGGTTGGCTTCATCTGTTGGTAGAACTGACAAATACTGATTAACATTTTTTTTTTTAACTGCAGTGTTTATTTTTAAAGTTGTTCTTTGTCAAAATTCATTTCTACATGTGTACTTTCAGTGACAGGTGAAGGAATTCCCTCTTTGAAAGTCTTTAGATATTAACCCTCTTTAGCTCCTCCTCTCCCATGGGACAGTATGTCATTGCTTTGCAGCTGAGCTTTGTTCAAACCCACAGAACATTATTTCAAATTTTAGTGCAGATCCTAAGGTTTGCAAAGATACCAAATATGCCCTGCTGAATTAAAGTGAAATGGTTATAAAATGATGCACAATACATGGAGATATTTTGTATTTGATGGAATGGCATGTCAATGGAAACAATGGCATCTTGGCTTGAATATTTCATCCGTATAAGTGATGTAACTTCATGTTGCATTACAACTAATCTCTCAAGCCAGACGTGTTGCGTCTGATGACCAAAGTGATGTCAGAGAGACAGAAAAAAGCGTCGTCCGATGGTGTCTTGTACCTGTGGAATATTTGTAAGGTCGCAGACTCTGTCGCTGGTTGTCTTATGTTTTCATTAGCTGGATAGACCGGGAGTTCTGTCGTTGTCATGGAGATGGAAAAAGTAATCCAACTGATTTTCTGATCAAAGGTGATAATAGTAGCTTTTATAGCCAGATCCTCTGGCTATAAAACAATAAACATAGAATAAATAAATAAATCTAAAATAATGGATGGGTTTCAGGAGAGACTGGCAGAACAGGTGAGTAAATATCCTCACCTGTATAACTCATCACAGACTTCAAGGACACCGAAAAAACATGTTCCTCCCTTGTCCGATTTATTCGGCACACAGACCACAATATCGTTCTGTTCTGCCTCCTCCTCTGCTGTAAAAGCAAATTTAAGATCTCCTGCTTCTCTGCTAGGCTACATCAAATGTATAGTAGTAGCCAGCAGCCAACTTTCCTGAATGGAGAAGCGTCCATTTGGTTACCATGGAGACGAGAGCTTGCGAAACAGACGGTGTCCGACAGTTTGTTTAAACATAACCTCATATGTGTAATCTGACACTTTTCTTAAGACGTCTGCTGACACATCTTAAAAGCATAAAACAGCCTTAAGGTGGATATCCGGTCATTTCCTGACTTCCGTATCCCCCGAGCAGACATGTAAATAACTCCTACTGGAAACCACATTAGTCGCAGCCTGGCTAGCTAGCTGCTGAGCAACAAGCTCAATAACGTTAGCAACTAACCTCCACATTTGTTGCATCTCTTTCGCTGAACTGCAGAAAAAGTCTACGTCTTGTGCGAGGTTCCTCCTTGCCGCGGAGACATCTTTTACGTCTTTTGGTTTCTTCTTTCATCGGTTTTGTTGGCTTATCATCCATGCTAAGTAGCTGTATTGGTTGTTTCCGAGGTGAATACATTTTCATGAACACTGTGTTGTGATTGGTCAGATATTCTTCCAGTTTGAAGACTTTTTCTGGTGGAAGATGACAGCTTCCTCTGCTCAAATTTTAACAAGCTGAGTTACAGACTTGTCTATGGAGCAATTAAAGATTGTGGAAGAGATAGTCTGTCTTGAGAGACTATGTTGCAGCCAGCACAATGTCACAATGAATGTGACATTGTTCTACAATATGGAAAAAAAAGACTTTTCTTTGAGGCTACTTAGGGAGAAATTTAAGGGAAAATCATAGTTCAATGGACAATTATTATTATTATTATTATTATTATTATTATTATTATTATTATTATTATTATTATTAATACTACTACTACTACTACTAATAATAATAATAATAAGTGAATTCTGATCTGAATTCTGAATTCTAAGTGACTATCTGAAGAACTAATGAATCCATACACACAAAGTAATTACTGTAACTAAAAATAATGTTTATTTCATAGAAAACAATACATTATCCAATGCATACAGTAAGAAAGGAAACATGAATGCGACAAAAAGAAAGTTTATAATTTCATGATAAAATATTGTTGCATTCAACCATCATATCCTTTAATGTCATTTCTAAATGCATGCACTTTCAGCTTACATCACACTCTGGATGTCCCATTTATTAAATGACATCTTATAGCATAAGGTTCCTTCATGTTTAGCTCCATTATGCCAGATGCAGTACAGGAATGCATTTCAGGCTGAGCTTGTCATTAAAACCAAACAAAAAAATAGTGCTCTCATTAATGTACAGTTATAAGCAGCTAGTGGTCTGTCATCACTGAAGAAAATAAGGGTAATCAAACGTTAACATTAAAACCCCTACACTGATCTATCCATTGATCTAACATAACCAATGTGTACATGCATGTCATAACACATGGAAACTGATTTCCTCCAAATACATCTGACTTGGTGTCTTCACTTCAAGGAGGGCGCATTTAGAGGAGAGACGCGTTGAGGCATCCGGTAAAACTGGGCGTCCTTGTATCAGAACCAGAACTCGGAGACGAAGACGTGAACATTGATGATGTTCTGGTGAGAGACTCCCTGGGACGTCAGGTTGCTTGTGGACAGTTTTAGCACTAGATTCAATGGGCCAATCAGAGGCTTCACCTGGCGGACCACGCCTAGAGGATACACAAAGAGGAAACACAACACCCATGTCCATGTGTGGCAATAGGAGATAACAAGGTAATGCTTGGATCATTGTAAAGTACATGCACTGTTAACTATATATATTGATTATTTTTACATACAAGTATATACAACCACAAGAGCATATTTCGAGGAACTGCCTGTCGTATGGTATCATGTCAGTTTTAGCTAATCCTCCTTTCCAGCAACTGATTGTGAGGCTTCCCTAACCAATCCTGAATCTTCACGTCTACAAGATGTCAGAAGTTACACAGAAGATTGTTCACATCAAATGTAGCGCTAACCAAAGTCTGGTGAGGTGCTGAGTGGCTTCATGCAATGACAGAAATCTCAGGACTCTCCATGACAATCTCGATTGTATTCCTCTCAACTTCCCACCTTCCACCCTCTCCCCGTGGACAAGAGACACCCTTGATCATGGTAAAACAGATGGAGAAAGAAAAAAAGAAAAAAAAAGAAAAAACACTGCAATGGAGACCCTAAGTATTACTGAATGCCCGTGGAATTCATTGGGTGAACATGCGATTATAGGGCAAAAAAACACCAGTGTTTATACAGGCTGTCAGCGGGCCTTTTCTCTGCAGAGGACTGGTGACATTTCAGCTCAGGCCAGTTTGAACAGCCATCGCCAGAGTGCAGTCAGGCAGCACAATCACCACACTGTCCCTCTCTCGCTCCTTGCGCCATTCTCTTTTTCATTTCCCTTCCTTCCATTTCTCTTACATGCATTCGTAACTGGTTCAAAATAGTTAGTGGTTTTAGGTAGCGTTCCATGCTCTAAAACGATGCTTTAATGTAGAGAAGCTTTTCGAAACCACAGTACGATGACCCAACAGTTTAATCCAACTTGGATTAAATTGACGATATATCACTGCCTCGTTCAGGCTGAATTACGAGGCTCCTTTGAGTACTTGTAAAAAAGCGGTGAGACCCATTTGGCCATGTTCACCACAGGGCAAGATGATGATCCATTATGTGCCATCCGCTATGCCCTTGGGGACACTGGCATTGTATGATGGTCGATCCTCCCTCCCTCACTCCCCTCCCTCTCTTCCTCCCTTCTCTTCCCTTCCTGAGGGGGGTTGATGTTTGTGGCACCATCATTGTGGCCCACAAGGGTAAATGAGTCCCATGTGTTTGACGGCGGGGAGCAGTCGCAGTCACGCGATACAGCCATGGAGGCATTCCTCCAGGAATCCATCTTTAACTCTGGGAGGGGCAAGCTATAGGAGCTTGTGCTGCTGTCTCTCTCTCTCTCTCTCTCTGTCACTTTGTCTTGCTCTCTCTCTCTCTCTCTGAGCCGGATCTGTGGGCACATGAAATATTCCAGAAGATTCCAGCGATAAGCGCCTACAAGAGTGTTGAATGGGGCCCATGTCTACCAGGGTTGCCCCCTTGTTTTGGTGTTTTGGGACTCTGTTGCGTAGTGACACTTGAGAGAGGGGAGCGAGACGGGAGTTTTATTGTTTCCAAAGCGTCAGCGCCATCAGAAAAGAAGGAACCTTTGCTTGAACCTAGCAGCAGCAGCAGCAGTAATGCTCAGAGAAATAATGGACATGGAAAAAGAGATTAGGTTTAAAGACCGAAATATGATTTTTCAAACACAAGCCAATTGAGGTGGCATGTCTTTCAACCTCTCCAGAAGCATCCACACTCAGTAGAGTAAGAGAGATAACTTACAATACACTGAAAATCATCCATAAGGCCTCATGACCAAATAGCCAAGCAGACTAATACTCGAGCACAATAACTAAGTTCAGAAGGTTCGTGATTTGTTCTTGTGCCTAAATCAAAATCAGTTCACAGGGTTCAGCGCTGAAGCAAACATCCAGTGAAGATGAGCGAAAACACAATAAAATATCATTATAAGCACAGTATGGACCACCGCAAAGACAGATGGGTTTCAGTCCACAATAGCCCTGTTTTATTGGGAATAGAGTGATGGTTTCAGATCATAAATGTGACCCAAATCCAATGGAGACTCTAAACAACCTCCATAATCAGGGTCAAGTGAGGCTAAAGCAAAGCCTTTTCAGTATGTTTCAGTCAAAAGCAATGAAACAATCCTACCTTATAAATAAATCAGCAAAACACAGACATCAATTAGATGTTAGGAACCAGTGGTGGAGAAAACGAACAACTTGTATGATATCAAACACTTCTCTTGACACTTTTACTATTCATTGAAGGCATGTAAGTAGTGGGACGGATCTGAAGCCTTTCAGGGTTGTGTAGGCCACATTCATCTTTTATATAATTTTATTTTAACTAGCACAAGGAGAGGACTAGCGTGAATAGTACATCTACAAATTAGGACACTCAAATGGTCAATTTTATAGTACTTTGAAGCACATTGAAAGCTATTTAACCAGCAGTAATTTGTGGCATAGCATGAAACATTTCATTTGTTTAACAATTTAGGCTTTACTCAACTTCTAGCCTTTGTTTAACTTGGTTTGTTGCATAGCCTTGAGGGCGAGGAAAGGGTAATTATGCTATTACTACACAAGGTTCTGTGTCCAATTCTGCGAAATGGAGCCTGATACTAAGTCAATGTTTCTGACCCCTTGAAAGCCTCTATGAAATCCTAACATCATGACTGTGTCTTTCCATGAGCTTCCTATCAGGAATACAGTGGTATCCTCTGTGAGGGAAAGCATCCGCGGTGACAGCTGGGCCTCGGCATACTCAAAGTGAACCTGAGGTGAAACCACAACCGCATAATCATCTTTAACATTTCACTCAGGCTGTGAGGCAAAGGCCGCCAGCCACATAACAGGTCACCTTTGATTGAACATCATGCTAGTATTACCTGTGATTCATATAAATTAACGAGGCAAAGTTTGAAAAACCCTAAAAGCTAACGATTTGCGCTGTAACTGGGCTGCAAAGTTATATCATCTGTTGCACTGCGGCCTGAGGTATTCCAGGAGGAGATACAGCTGTAGTGCTGGGAAGGATTGTGGTGTTCCCCAGAGTGTGTCTTTCCATCTCTCTGAGGTATGTGCCACAGGGTGCAGAGGTGACTGTGCCGTCTCAAACAGCCACCATCAAACATCCAGCTGTGCAATCCCCGTGCTCCCCAAGACATTCTGCCACACCATAAAATAGCCCCGTAAGTAGAAAATAGTCTTAAATGCATGCTAGTAGAGGAGACACTGCCACAAAACAAAGTGAAGCAAATGCCAGGAGGCATTTGTCATCCTCCATGGCCACGAGGGCTACAATATTGAAGGGTTACATGTAAACAGTACAATTTCGGGGTTTTCTGGTTTCTACAACTCGGCGAGGAAGTGTATGACAAAATCCAAAATGAACGGGTTTAACACCAGAGACAAATGAAAAGTATGCATTGGCCTCACCACAGTATTGTATAATGACACGCTGGTTGTGGCGTGATGCATGCTCACTGCAGTGAAACCACTGGAGAGTGGCCAGGTGGAGCACTAAGTTCCAGTCTACTGTGAGAGTATATGAATAATGGCTGAGAAAGTGTTCTTTACCGTAATTATAGCCGCAGTGGTGATATGGCTTGGTACAAGGCGCAGGTGAACAACATCAGGGAAAACATAAAAACAGAAATGAATGTTCTCTCAGGTGTTGTGTCCCTTACACAATGTCCTTTATCAAAGCATGAATCCTAAAAGTGTTCTTCAAAAAAGTACATATATATACAGTAAGAATAAAAAACAGAGAAATCACTAACTAGCTTTCTCATGACTTCATTAGCATGCAAATAATTCCATTTTTGATAAAGCATCACCCAGACTGACGCGTTTTAAACCATTCAGATTTATTGGCTTAAACTACCCATTGTACAAAGGCTGAATTGTACAGGCCCCTCGGGGACCAGGTCTTGAGGCACTGACTGGCCTTTCTTGTGTTTAGGGCCTGGTCATTGGTGTATGGTTGGCCAGTCGGGCCAGGCTATCCAAACAAGGCTCTGACCACTCCAAAGGGGGGGCGGGAGCCCTGTGCACCCCTGCTCTGAAGAGCCAGCTCATGTGGCTTGATATTTTAAGGTCAATTAGCGGTGAGTCATAGCTATAGATCTCCCAAATGGCCCATGGGTCATTGTTGGACAGTGTCGCTCAATGGGTTGTGACATCATTGAAAAGTAGCCTAAGGGAATGGTTGGTTCTTTTCTTGGACTTTCTGTTTTAGCGGTTGTGGGCCGAAGCAGCTGAGATGACATAACATGCACCATTATCTTTACCACAACCTTTGCACTGTATTACCAGTGACCTTTCAAACCTAAGCCCCATAACTATGAACAAAAAATAGAATTCACAATGTAGTCTCAATGGAAAGGATATGAGATTAAAACCTGCTGATTTTAGCATTTTAGGCTGGGATTTACTATTATAATCTCCAGTGTGAGCAAACCTGAATGTTTTTGCCCAATGTAAACTAGAAATGGAAGAAAAGTATATAGCATCTTGATAAGCTTTCACTTTGTTATCTATTTTGGCAGCCAACTACATTCTGTACGCACAGATAAAAAAAAAGATTATGAATTAGTGAATTATGAACGCTGAACTAAACAAAGCTAAATTTTCTTCAATTCACAGTGACAGAAAAGAAAGAGTGATGAGTTTAAATTAAACAGATCACCGAACCAAGGGAGAGAAGTACTTGTGTAAGCCTGCAAAAATATTACGACAGTTTTATTGCAAACAAAAAAGTCCTTTCGAGTGTGTACATGGAATATGCATGTTTGTGTGCGTGTGTGAGTGCACTTGAGTGTGTATAAGCATGACATATCTGCCTTACTATCTCCCCATAAGCATGTTTTTGGTAGAGGACCACCCTGGGGAGGCGTGTGTGTTTGACTGCGGGGTTGTCGGGTGGGGAAGACAGTGTTTTGATTAGTCATACTAATCCCTTGTGGGACAGACAAGGATTCCTCATGGGCTTGGTGCGCTCTGGTGGGTCCGCTGCTGCCATGTCATGATTCATCCGAATGACAAGCTCCTCAAAACATTAGGAAGAGTTGTCTGCTTATCTCCACTGCTTGTCCTCAGCTCCTCACCAGCGCAGCCACAAGCCAGAGCCACAAGCTCCACTGGCTCTGAAGCAGTCATGTCTCACACAGTAGGCCCACATTCCACCAGCCGCTGTGGAAGGCTGCGCTGACGGCCGCGACTACCTGCCTGGAGACAAACTGTCCACTTCCTCTTTCATTCATCTTACTGTCTGCCTCGCTGCCTGGCAGCACTGTGCCAAAGACATTGGAAAAGGCATTTATTGTCTGTACGGGATATTAACCGCAGAGGCATATTTCTACCTGCATTCTAAAATGGATGGAATTTAGCTGTGGCGTCTCAGCCTTGCAGTCTGTCCAAAACCGTTGAGGATGGATGTGATTCATGGAGAGATGATGTGGGTACGATACAATCCGTGGTTGCCCGATCAGGACATAAATTATTTTACAAAATTGCAAATGCAATACTTCTGGCTGCACATGACTGAATTTTAAAAATAGGCAGCAATGGTTGGAGTCCAGAGTCAGTGACTTATTGCACTGAATACATAGTTTTTTTTTTGTTTTTTTTTGCACAGTGTGATATTGGTCAGCCAGTTTGGTGGATGAAGAAGAATAATGAGCCACATAATCTTATGAATATTGCCTAAACATGTAGTTGACAGCTTGTTGACAGCTTATGTGAACGCCCCTGTCCGTCTCTGTACCATCTGCCAGTCAGCAGTGTAGTTTACAAGTACTGGATGGATTTGCATTAAACTTGCTGGGAAGGTTGGTCATGGGCCAGCAAAGAGGTGATTAACTTTTCAGATCAACTGGCCTCAAGGCGGAGGCCAGTTGGTCTGATGGGTGGAGCTTAGCATATGGGCGGAGCTTAGCATAAACGGGGCCATAGTTTCCCATCACATCCACGTAATATCATGAAACCCAGCTCAAAAGTTGGCCACGAGTCAAGGCAGCGCTAACCAACTTTCCCCGCCGATTGGCCAAAAGGTGCATGGCCTAAGATGAAAGCAGGTAGTGGGTGTAGCTTAGCTCAAACCTTCTACCTGCAACCTTAGCGGAGGTTTGCGCTCTGCCGAATGCCGATTCTTTTTGTATTTATAAAGAAACAATCATTATACCACCCTCTTCTCATTTCTGTGAAAAAGAAGCTTGTGACTGGAAAGTTGGTGATTATTTTCCCTAAATGAGCAGGGGGCTTAGAAAATGCATGGGCAACACTATTCCTTCCATCAGCAAGTGCCAGACCCCAAGTACTCCAGTATAGCTCCTCTACAGCTGATTTTGGGCTTTTGTACTCGGCACCTCCGCAATGTGAATATAAGTTAAAAAAATAAATAAAATAAAATAAAAAAGTTGCTGCACGAATGCTTAGCAAGCCTCCCATAGATTAATAAACCTAAAAAAGCCTGACTTACATTACATGAACTCGGTCCACTGGTACTCAGTGAGAACAGGGGCTCCCAAAAAGCCAAACATGTAAATCAAAAATGAAAGATATGAGACCACTAGAATGCATAAGTACATATAATTTGCTCAAATAGTGCATTAAAAAGGCACATATAGATGCAGGGAACATAAAATGTTAGCAATATAAGGTCAAAACAGGATATAGTCACTTTTGGTGTTAACTGCCTCTGTATGCACCTATTTAATGTGCTATTTGAGCAAATAAAAATCTTACACGATTGGTCTCATTTCTCTCATTTTTGATTTACATTTAAAGAAGTCATCAAACAGTACAGCACTTTATCACTATACTAATCTGCAGTATGCCACATGTTGCAAGAAAGTCCTCAAGACTTTTTCCCTGTTCCCAATTCAGACTGCAGAGCCTGTATTTTCAGACTCATCCATCCACCTGCTGACTGCCAAAATCATTCATTCCACTATCTACCCTGTTCAAACAACCTGGCCCTGATCAAAAGTGGATGACGGTGCTAGCATGAGTAATGCATTCCTCCACTGTTTGCGTTTCCAAATATGTGTGAGACGTGTCAGAAACGTCGTCTTTGTTGTGAGGATGATATATATACCACCTTGGTGCATCTGCTCTATGTCTACCTGAAGGGATTTTGTGTGGTCGCGGCCGTGCTACTGGTTGTCATGGGATACTGCTAAGTGTTTGATTGGTTCTGATCATGTTTTCCAAGCGCCGAGGTCTGGCGTTGTTTGCACAGATGCGTAAGGCTGTCAGGCTTGTCATCCAGATGTGACAGTGCTGGGAAACAGCGGTGATGAATGACCGAGGACTAGGAAAGAGTGGTGTGGCTCTTACAGCGTGTGGTGCGCAGTTCGCCAACGTCTTCACGCGCGTGCGTACATGCGCGCCCGGGTGTGCCGCGGATGGGTGAGGGGTTTTAAAATAGCGAGTCCGTGAGCGAAATGGAAAAGACCATCAGCCAGTCTAATCTATTTAAGAACCAAACAGCATATGGATTCTAAGTATTCCTAATTGCCTCTTTTGTCCCTTTCAAAAACACTGAAAGTGGCCAAAAATAATGGCCAAAGTTACTCTGAGTCCTCGCACTTGTTCATTAGTGGAGCCTCAATGTCTGCTACTCTTCACATGTTACCAAGCTCTAATACCACTGTCAGAGGCGCTGGAGATGCTGGAAACTAAACTTCCTTAAGTGACACGTCAGCTAGCCTCACACAATAGTTACGCAACAGCAGTGTCTGCAGGAAAAAAGCACCAGCAGCACAACCCACGAAATAAAACCAAGAGGGCCTTCATCACACCATGGACACCACACTTCACAGCGGGCAGTCAGCGACCAGAGGCTCCAGTGCGCAGCGCCTCGGTATGGATCTGCGATGGGCAACCGATGCTAACATGCAAGAGCTGCGTCCAATATGCATCCAATGGGTTTGGGAGAGAAGTGGCTCCTCACAAACAGGCCTTTCATGTGGTCGTCAGTTTAAGTGCTCTAATGCTCGGCGAGACACTGAGGCCTAGAGTGGGGAAATGGAACAATACATTTAACCACATGAAGCAAAGCACCCAGGATTACTTCTGCACATATTTTCTCTCTCTTTTTCTCCTCTTTCACTGACTCGCTCTCACTTTGTCTTTTCCTCTGTAATTTTATTCTCTCTTCCCCTGTCTCTCTGTCTCTCTGTCTCTCACTCTTTCTCTCTCACACACACACACTGCACTTCAAGACTTGCCCCTGTGAATGAGAGCTGCTATAAACAAGGAATTTCTTCTAATTCTTCTTTACACACACGCACGCACACACAAAATACAATACTTTCAAAAACAAAGCATTACACATTCCTCTCTCACACAGCTATGCAGAATTACACCATCAGTCAACATGACCAAAGAATATAATGATAACTGTTGTATTTCCACAGTTAATTAAGTTTATAACAGGTAGCACGCATTTTTGTGAATAAGAAGAGTCAGTCTCATGCTTATAGCTCCATTACAAAAGGCCTAGATTTATTTTCACGAATATTTCAGCAGCTGCACTGTCTTCATTAGAGTGCATTTTTCTCCCATGCACTTGTGTGAATTTCTGTGCGTGATAAGTCGACATCTGTTTCTGCACAAGTGTACAAGAGGAGCACTTGCATGTGCCCACAGCCGAGCGCGAGCCAATGACAGCCGGGCACTCTCACGCCTTCCACTGTGTTTACTCTCCCTCTCCCTTTCATTCTATAAAGACAGATGTGCGTACTGACAGCCTGTCGCCTCATCCGTCAGCGCGGGAAGAAGACGCTCTCCTTCCACTGCCACCCTGCCTGCATCTTCGCACAGCACCAAAACAAAAACACTCAGACAGGCCCAACAATGTGTCATGCTCGGGCCCACAACACCCTCATCCTCCTGGGGCCAAGGCGCAGTTCAGTTCTCCTGCAGGCGTGCAGCAGCTTTGGGTCACCACCAGACTAAAAGATGGGATGGGCTCCTACCCAAACATGCGTTGTTGTTCTGCACCACTGAAGATGGTATCTGCTGCTCCTACTTGAACTAGGACAAGGCCCTTTTGCTTGCTGGTGGTCACAAGCAAGACAGGTAGCTGTGATGGTCACTGCTTGTCGACTGCGGTCAGTCTGGCAAATGAACATGTGCATGTACATGTGTATAGATCTCGGCTCTCTAGACTTGCACATCCTGGCCCCCGCTAGGGAATAATAATCTGCTTGGCACAATCATAGCTGCAGATAGGTGAATGAAATGCTGCTTTCGTTACCCGCAAGACGAGGAAAAGTGATGCCAAATGTTGGGTAAGACAGAAACAGTCTTCATCGGTCTCAAAGGACCAATCGAGGCACAGCTTTCCAGAGAGTAACACACACGAAGGGCCCCCATGAAGACGATGACAGCTACATGATGCCACCAGAATGCAAACACCACTGCAGCCGTGTCTGAAGCACTTATGTCAGGGGTCCAGAACTTCCTTGTGGAAGATTTTTATGCTTTTGAAACGCCTCCTCTTTGTCCCTTCTCAAGCTGACTTGTATATGCACATGTGAGTTTGGTTTGTTAAAGAAAAAAAGAAAAAAAAAAAAGAAGCATTTCAATGAGAAATTAGGTCAGAAAACCGCCTCCTTTGTCAAGCAGTAAATGTAATTTCCAGTCATGGAGGCCGGGGGGTGGTATAACAGTGAGGCTTGCATGGTAGGCTGGTATTGTCATATATCTGCAGTTGGTTGGCTCATCCAGACCAGCCAGACCTCATGGCTCACGAATGAAGCAAAGCAAAATCGCTCTACTCACCCACATACATTCCATTCTCGACCCGCTTGATGATGTCGAAGGCATTCTCCACGTTGCCCTCCAGGATGTCAAACTTGACGTCGTAGCTGCCGAAGTGATAGGTTCCGTAAGCCGGCACCGTCGTTCTCAGGAAAACAATCTCTGTTGGAAGATAACAATTAGAGACACAAAAAGCTTTTAGAGCCTAAATCCTCATAATTACGCTCGTATTGTGCCGCCAGGCCTGTGCCAATTCCCGTTTTTTTTTTTTCCAAGAGGAAGACAATAAAATGGGAGACGGGAAAGGTCTGTGTTTATTGTACAATGAGAGGGTCACGGCAGGGTTGACGTTTTTCAATACTGTTGTTCAGCTGAAGGGGCTTTGAGTCCTTTACACCCCAGCTTGGAGCTTATGAGAAACGACAAGGGCTTAACTCCCCATGACGTTGAGCATGAGTGTGTCTGAAACATGCACTGCATGCAGGCCAATAGATGCTTGTCAGCTGTCACTGTCTGCATGTGATTACAGTGGTTACTCATATCCAACCAGCATGGCACTTACTCTCTGGTGTGGGCCAGCCAAGCCCAGACTGGAGAACATCATGGAATAGCTAATTTGGGGTCAGAGGTAGTCATATGGATTCTGACAACTGCGGGGAAATGCAGTTGATGGGACCTCAGAGATTAGGGGAGATAAAACAGGGCTACAGAAAAAAAACAAAGCCTGAGGGCCACACTGACACTGAAAAACCACAAGTTATCATGCTGTCTTCAAATGCGCTGCTTCCAAGGATTTCAGCATAACGTTCTGTCACAAAATGAACCTAAAAATAAGGGTCTTTGTGAGTGAAGCAAAATGTAAAGCTAGGGATACACAGAGCAATTTTTAGGCAACTCCAACGGCCGACTATCCATTGCCATTAGCATTTTTGTTTATTCCCAGAGGATGTTTTTTCTCCAGGATACATGTAAATATTTTTTGGCCTGGTATTTTGTCACGCTTTTCTTGCCTGCTGCTGGATTGCCCAAAAAGTTCTTTGTGTATCACCACTCTGAGAACCATGCTGGAGCTTCACCTACCCTCTGGCCTTGTGAACTCCCTGAATGTGGGCATGGAGATGACGGTGTGGGACACCGAGTGGACGGGGTCCAAAACACAGGCGACATCATTGGGCTGACAGGACTTTATACAGCGAATAGTGTCAGAGCGTTCGACTCTCGCCGTCCTGGAGGGGAGGACACACATGCACAACCACACAAAAACACAAACATGGCCTCTGACCTTTAGGTGAAGTTTATAAAAAGACCATGGAGTCGACCGCCGCTGGTTTGTGAAGTTCACAATAACAGGGCATCCTTGGGAGCAGCCCACCGCATAATCAAGAATTCAGCGGGCCCACTGAAATGGCCACTAGACAAACAATATCTGGACAAGACAGCAGGGATGCTGGATACAGCAGGCAACATCAAAGCCAATCAAACTCTGTGTGGCTTGGAAGAATAATAAACCAACAACGGCCAAAGCTCATGCCGTAGCCAAACTTTGTAGCTTGTGGAGACTCACATTGCCATTGATGGTTTTCTGATGCACTGTTTCAAGCTGTGTGGGAAGTGAATTACTACACTTACAGAGAATGATCCACAACCTGCTCAGGAAAATATTTGGATTTGCTGAGCATCCCCGGCTTCACATCAGATAATCTCTTGAGGAGGATTTATGGGGCAAGGGAGTGTTCTAAAAGACTCCTAAATTGTGAGCAACATGACTAGACAACTCCCCAGCCTCTCCCTCGGGCAGCTCTCATCCTATTATTTAGGGCTTTGTTTATTCCACAGCCTAATCAGTGACAGGTCGGAGGGAATGGAAGGCCCCCGCTGGCTCCTAAGACTAACGCCACCTGAAGTATCGCTATTCACTACCTGTCTGGTGCGTAAGAGAGAGGTTTCTAAGGCATTAACAAGCTCATAAATCAAGAATTTGTCTTTGAAACACCAAGGAAGGCTTGATCCTGAGGACAACTGTTGAAACTTACCAAAATGGAAGCCTTGACTCTGCCATCCAAGATGTTAAATTCAAACGTGGTGTTCACAAAGGAGACAAGTCAGTATAGGGTTATATTAGGTTATAAAAACAGCCAAGTTGCCATGTATAAGTCCAGTTAATGTGCATGGCAGCCATATAGCCACATTGTGAGTCATGAGCCGTGGATCTCTGGCTCTCCTCAGGGGACCTATAGGCTGTAGCTCAAAGCCCAGGCCCGGCTTGGGTTGCAGGGTTCCTTTCATGGAGAGAGAGAGGAGAGAAGCCCCTGACAAAAAGTCAAGCCACCACTGGGTAGGGGCTTGTAATTAGCAATTAGCGGGTGGGTCCAAGTTTTGCTTTGGCCCAGGCCAAAGCCACAAAATGTTCTCCTAGTTTATAATACCACGGCCTGAGCTGCAGAAAGAACCAAGCGGGGCTCTAGAGGATGGGGTGAAAGCTCTGTTGGGCTACGGAGTAAATTTACGAGAAGATAATGACCCAGGGTGAACTGCCCCTTTACACACAGACGGGCACTTCAAAGCAGGGGCAGCAAGTGGAGCTAACATTGGGTGTGTGTTAATGCGTATGTATATACATATGTGCACCCAAGCGCGCCTGCATGTGTGTGCATGCTCGTTTGTGCAAGTGTGCCTATGTGCACACAAGCATGCTTGAATGCACAGTATGTGTGTGTGTGTGTGCGCGCGCGCACATACACACACATGCGTATATGCACGCGTCTTCTCATCTCTCCATGGCTCACGTGGCTCAGCCCAGGAGAAAAACCCCAATACTTTCAGCCCAGAAAGAAAAACAGACTTTTTGGATGAAAGTCCTATGGTCAAGCGCGGGGCCTTTTATTTTTTTGGTAATTATTATTTATAGTCGGCACATTGATAACGCCCCAACACAAACACTGCAGGGCATCATTCATTCTGTGAGCGGTGATGTTGCTCTACCACAAATTGTTCAGACCACCGGCCAGAGCCCAGAGCCCCATAACTCAATGTCAAAGGGGAGGAAAAAACCTCCTGCGCGCCACTATGTTCTTATTTTAAGGATATCCCCACTAGGGACCAAGTGCATCCTTACTGGCCTGACAGCTCAGGACAGGAGGAACCTAGGACATCTGAATTTACAGTTATTATAAGCCACAGCCCCGGGCAGCAGCCACACAGCATGTCAAACTATTTATACTCTATCCTGCTGGTGCATATTTCCCTCTCCTCTGCCACTGCATCCCATCGGCTGTCACTTACTCGGCCTTCATTTGGATTATCTGTCTGCTTTGGGGTTTACACCCGCAGTACGCAGTGGAAATCTGTGCAATTTACATTAAGCCGAAAATATAATGGGAGCTAGACAAATATGCATGAAAATAACCGCTGGATGGAGACATGTATGTGGTGCAAGGTAACTGATGCCTGAGAAGTGGGAGTGCTACTGCAGGCAGAACAATGCATTCAGATTTAAATATATGCATTACTTGAGATATGCCTGTATAGCAGACATTCCAGTCCATTGAGGCCACTGGAATATTAGTAATATGAAACTATGTAAGGAAATGTTCATGCTTCCAACTGTGATTTGGACCCACATTCCAACTGGTCTCTATGCTGTATTAGATTTATCCCCACAATGTAGTATTATCAAGAACTGGATTTGAATGGAACATGTGTTATTTCTATTTCAAATTTAATAGAAAATTGTTCAACTAAACCATAAAATACTGCAAAATGTCAGACTTTATCATGCAATGATCATCAAATTACAGTCAATTATAGGCAGACTGGGGCCACTAGCATTTTATGATTTACCCTGACCTAGAACGCCACCTAGCGGCTATCAAAATATCCTACCTCAAAGAAGATACATTCAGTTGGACCTACAGTATATTTGAGAATAATGGTCAACAAACCTACAATTTAAAAAGTGGATAGGTAAAAATGCTACAGTGGTAAAAAGTATTTACTTGTTTCGTCTGATTTGTGTGCTTATTGTGTTGCTATTGCTCACATCGCTGCTGTCCAGCAAAAACCACGTATCTCCAAAATGTCAACTTCTCAGAAACTAAGAAAAACAGTCTTGTTTTTGGCTTGACAACTGTACATTTTTCATTACATAAAATTAGTTTTGTAAAGGTTTCATAACCACAAGGGTTGTCGAACTTTCTGAACCCACAGAGGAGCAGGTAAATACTGAAATTATGTTAAAACATAAAAATCACCAAAATTGGAGATTCGAGGTTTTGACTGCACAGCGACGATATCCACTTTTGAAAGGGATGTGTCACTTTGAACATATCTGTGTGTCTAGGCTGGGACGGTGTCATAATGGTGCTACTTTACAACACAACCAGAGATGAAGTAGAGAGTAACCCCATCTAAATTCATAGTATGCATTGTAGTATGTTGTATTTAACTTAGTTATACTGTATGAGGATAGGGTTTCTCCAGAAAAAGAAACAAACATGCTTTTCTGAAAACATAATTGATTTTTGTGATTCTTTGCCTTATGGGGTCATAGTTTACACACTTTATGTTTAAAAGCACACCCCATAATTCAAACGCAACGTGTGGAAAATGACACATCCTTTTTAAAAGCGCAGTAGCTGCCGTTGTGTTTACTCCTGTACAGGACTGTAAGGCACTCTGGGCTCCTCTTGGGTTACAAACACCAGTACTTTAGCCAGGTACGTGCTGAGCGTGCCATAGCGCCTCAGCCTCAGCTCCAGTGATAGTTCAAAGTCTTGCGGCTCACTGATTAGCCGCGCCACTGACATCACGCCGCCGGTGGGCACCCGCTCCGTCTTGAAGAAGCCGCCCTCGTTTCCGGCGATGATGGCGATCTGGATGTCATCGCCAGGCACGGTGTGGGACGGGCCCATGCGGAAGACGTTGGTGAAGACGGGGATGTTGGTGGGGAAGTTAAGGTGGTAGTAGGTTATTCTCAGGGGCATGGCCAGGCACTCGCTAGACTCATTGCAAAGCAAGCG
>OMKZ01026554.1:0-27606 GCA_900302535.1 Neoniphon sammara
AAACCTTCTACTCTGCCCCAGCCTGCCAAATCCAGGATTCTCGGCTCTCGGCTCCAGTAATTACTCTCTGACAGCAGCTCCAGCTGGAGGGCCAGGACAAGGCCTCGCATGCTTGTAATGTACCTGGTTGGTCCAGGCCGTACCAGGGTCCTCTGCATCATGACTCACTCCCTGCATATCACTTACATCTAATACCGTCATCCCCATCCTTGCATAGGTTGTGTTTCTCTCCTCGTAATAACCAAAGTGAAACTGAAAAGAGCTGGCGTGGAGTGTAGGGGGAAATGAGATGACATTTCACTGGACCCACCCAAAACGGACCGAAATGTTTCGTTGAGAGTGCATGAATGGAAATATGGAGTGCCAAAGTACAGTAGTGTATGTGCACAGCACTGGCAGCAGCACACCAAGCAGCACCATGGAAAGTCATCGGCCCTTGTTGGTTGGAGCAAACAGAGGTAAATGTGTTAGGGGTTAGAGAAGTGTTTACGAAACAGGAAATGAAGTCACTTCCCCAAGAGCCATATTGGTTGCAGTGCCGTAATTACGCTGCAGCTTTATCATCACTTCTACTTTTCCAATTAACACAGCTTGCAGTGTTTCTGGAGGCCATGCTTGTTGCTTTAGTGGTGCCTATCACCACTCCAGGGAACAAAGTGTTAAAACCTCTTTCTCCATGCTAGGCTGAGTGTGGGTGAAAACAGGGCCCCGCTCTGCTAGACTGGGGGGGGGAGATAGCACCCTAGCGCTGCATGCTAAAATGGGTGTGGGGGGGGATTTGTGTGTTGAATCAGGGCCTATCCCCAGGTAAGCCGGGGACAGCTGTTGTGACAGGTAGGGAGGCAGCTCTGTAATTACCAGTGGGAGGAACCAGATTCCAGCAACAGTCTAAATACCTGCCTCCTTCATACGCTCAGCTCCACCCTCCTGCAGCCCACTCGTCCCTGCTGATCCCGCGTTTCACCCTGCATCTCCTGGCCTCCGACCTCATCACTGCTCTCCCACATTATGGCAAGGCGGCAGCGGCTTATTTAATCTTCAAAAAAGCATAAATCATTACCGATGCAGCACCAAAGCGCTGACCTTTCCGCAATGGTTTGTACTGGCTGGTTTCACGAAAAGAAAACAGTTCCCTGAGCGCGCGAGCTGAATTACTTTTGGACCAACACCACGTTAAAATGGGAGAGGTGAATTTGTGTGGGCTTCAGGGGAGGGATGTGACTGCTAAATGGCTGGAGGAATCCGGCCTAATCCACCACACAATTACCATAATGGAGACTAAAAACTATTAAGCGATAAAATGCTCTGCACACAAATATGCATGCCCCTGTAGGCTGTTCAGGGTTATCAGGAAAGTGTGAGTTGTCCAATAAAAAGAACCGCAGGCTGAAATGACGAATGGGAATGGTAATGAATATAAAAGCCTTGTTCTGCCGTTTTAATTACTTTGTTCAAACACGGCTCTTCAATCAGCTGTATTGCTACAACTCAAGAACACCCCAGTCTGGTTGCCTCCCACACCCCCTTGTCTTCTTTTTGTTTTTTTAATAATTGAAGAGCATTTTTCTTTGCTGCTTTATGCATGCGTAGGCCTAAACACATACGCACTTGAACACCACTCATACACTTGGCCTTCACCCCTTCCAAGTGTGCGGAGGATGACTGCGTTTTAAAGAGCCAGCCAGAGGGTTAAGACAGTGGGCTGGGTGTTTTCTGGTGTTCCACAGAGGTAGGAAATGCAGGCTCCCCATGGGCACTGCTTGCACCGGACCTGAGTCACTCGCGATCTCAGTGGCTATCAGCCTGCCTTCCTTCCTGCCAAGCTGCCCTGTCACAAACACCCTGCAAATACGCCGATAATAAGCTCAGGAAGCTCGGGAGAGAGAACGAGAGACAAACAGAAAGAGAGAAAGAGCTGGACAAAGAGCCATGGAGACAGAGAGAAACAGAAAGTGGACAAGAGAAAAGAGATATGAGGGGGAACAAGTGACAGGGTGAGGAAGGGAGAACCCAATGCTCAAGTTACAGGAAACCCCCAATCCCTGAGGGAGAGGGGAGAAAAAAAGGGAAGAAAGAGAGGGAATGAGACAGGGTGAGGGTTGAAAGAGTGCACTGCATGTCTTCTCTTATCCAATAGTCTCTCCTTTCCCCTCATGCTCTTTGGTTCTCATCAAAGCAGAACAAAATCATGCCATTTTGAAGGTTCTTTTGTTCTCTCTTTGGTCTGTATACCTTTGAGCGTGGTCCATCCACACAAGCCTCTCTTTTGAAGTGGTGGATTAAACAGGGATAATGTGGATGCCTGCCTGTTAAGAGTGAGTAGAGCAGGCATGCCGAACAATGGAGCAAAGAAATGAAACTAAAAAAACATGTTCATCGTAATAGTTTGGGAGTCGTTTCACAATCAGAGCCAAAGACCGCTTGGTCAAGCAAACAACTAGGTAAACAAACAAAAGAGCTGTAAAAATACCATGGATACCATGAGAACAGCGCAGAGCATCACAGCAGATGCAATGCAGAGTCGTGCTAACTTATTACGCCTGTGATCTCTGAACCTGACAAGCCGCCCGAAGACGTTGGGTGGAGATCAAAAGGGATGCACATGTTGAGTAAATTTATGGCAGGGATTTGAATCAGGGTTCCCACACTCACTTGGCCATCAAGTTCAAGGACTTTCAAACAACTTTCAAGGTCTTGTTTAGTGAAATTCAAGGATGCAAAACTGGTGTGGTGGGGGTAAGACATGATATTAGATATCTCACAGGCTTCATTATTTAGTCATGATCTGGTCAAGTCAATAAAACTTGGTGAAATCTTTAAATTTAAAACTTATGCTACACCATGCTACACTTATGTTACATCCTCAAGTTGTAAAGTTTTGATCCAAGGACAGAGAGAATTTATTGATGAATTATGTGGTGTATTCTAATAAAACAAATCAAATCAAGTACTTTCAAGGCTATCGATTTGCTTTCAAAAACCTTTAAGGCCTGATTTTATTTATATCAAATCCACAAATTTTAAAAGACTTTGAAAGCCTGAGCACTTTGCTGTGGAACTAACACCAACCACCACGCAAATACTGCTTAATTTTGGTCGTAGCTGGTAATTTTATCAACCCTACAAGCCACTTTAAGAGGTGTCAAACAAAAAAGAGGTTCAAATGACAGCTCATTTGAACTGAAACATGCTGCCATGATAAAATACTGTAAAGTCTGTGAGCTGTTGTTTGTCATATCTCTGGGTTTTAACCTCTTTTGTTTTTAATACATTCTTGTAGTTTCCATTTCAAAAAACCTGTTGATTACTTCCTCCTACTGACATTTCTGGTAATGAGACACACACCTTCCCTTTTCCTATTAAGACGCCCTATTCTATTTAAAAATCTAGCTGGATTTTAAAATAGCTGGCTGGAGAACCTTGTGGTTGTTTGCTGTGGCCAGTGGGCAAAAAAAGTTAGCGCCTGCATTGATTTATCAATATATCCATTCAGGAGAACCACAACCACTTTTTTATGGAAACAACCATTGTGACTCCAGGGTTGTGTGTGCGTGTGTGTGTGTGTGTGTATTCTTCCACATTTGTGAGCCTTGAGCAATGAGCCTTAGCGTTTGCTGGAAATGTGGGGCGATAAATCACAAAGTCACAGGGTTACTTCACATGCCTAGCACAGTAGTTAAACCATCATCAACTGCCTCCATTCTTGACCATGCGTGCCCTTGTGCACTCATGGGTATACTTTTTTTATAAGTGATGTATTACAGTCTTAAGCTATTTGGTACTCACCTTTCTTCATGTCGAACTTGTGGAGCTCCTTGGCAAAGTACTCCTCTTCCTCCTGTTGTGTGGCGATGGGCTCGGGCAGGGACTCCTGCTCCTTCAGCATCTCCTCGGTGCTGTTGTAGAGGGACTCCAGCTCGCTGGGAATTTCCTCCCCCTCTCCGGCCTGATCCGGCTCCGGCTCCTTGGCCATGCGCAGTTTGCTGAGGATCTGGCCCCTAATGGCCTCGATGCGCTTCTTCTTCACCAGCTCCAGGTCCAGCGTCTTACACGTTGACATGCCGCTCACGCTGCCCACCAGGCACACGGCCACCAGCACCAAGCATGCCAGCCTCATGGTGCCAACCTGACTGCTGAAGCCCACTTCTGTATTAGACCTCTTTCCTCGCTGCCTGCCTCCGACCTGGGATGCTTAGGGAGCAGTGAATCACTCTGTGGAGAGGTGTGACTGACGCAAGGTGTTTACAGGCGGCAGAACAATTAAAGCAGTGTGGAGAGTCCTGGGGGTTCAGTCACTCTGAAAGCCTGCTGTCGCTGCTGCTGCTACTGCTGTGTAAACCGCCTACAACTTCTGCCTGCTTTGCGTAGAGGCAGGAGGGGAGAATCCCAGCAGGCAGACAGACATCAAGTGATGAGCCAGCCTCTGACTCAGCCTCAAGGTAACACCGTGACGTCCCAGACGCTGAAGCAAGCCCAGAACAGAGCTGTCAAATGCAAATACAGCCCCAGAAGAGCACACACAGACAGCGCCCCCAACACTCAGAACACCATTACAACAACAGCAGCCAGCGGTCCAAAACAATTCACCACAACCCAACCTCCCTACACGGCTGGCAGCACTCTGAGACCAATCTGCTTTCGATAGGATTTCAACCCCCGCCTAAGCAGTATGAATTCAATCCTGTCTCACCCCAGACAAATATATACAGTTCCACGTGTCAGCCTGCTGCTATGTAGCTCGCCAAGCAGTTCCTCTTTACATGCCCTGAGAGACCGGCAGAGTGAGTGTGAGGGGAATTGCCGGCGTAACACTCAACAAAGCGAAGAGTGGTGTTGGCAGAGCCTGAGCCAGTCACTTATTACGTGACTCCCACACTTTTCAACCAACTTCCCTTCCTTCTTGGTCTCTTTTCAGATTACTCAGAGGTTTTCACTGTCTCCAATTTGGTTTAAACCAAGTCCTGCACAATATGCACATGTGCTGTCAAGTATGCCCTCTGGAAATGGGAGAGAAATGAACGAGGAAGTCTCCAGTGTGCAAAGTGGAAAAAAACTGGCCTTCTTGTATCTTTGTGTCTGAAGTTTGATCAGATGACCTCTGGCTTCCTTTAGAGGCCTGATAAATCTCTCAGGGGACTTGAGTAAGCCCAGAGTTAATCAGATATCTGATGTGCAGGGAGAGAAAGTACAGTATTTCTGAACCCTCGCTTGCGTTTACTTATTCTGCAGCAGTCATTAGTGCAAACAACAGTCATCAAGCCAGTGAGCAAAAAGGCTTTACACAACAAACATCAGACACTAATGGTCCCTCGCTGTGACTACCTCTTTTTAGCAATAACAGCATGTGATCTGTGTGAAGCAGTAGTTCACCAGAAACTGCTTTCAACGCCCTGCACTAATGCTTACTTCACACACAAAGCAGCTATCTGGAAGTAACTGTCTTCATTCTCACACACAATAATACGATAACACTCAACTCTCCGCAGACAGAGCCTGAGGGGAAAATAGTTTGGACAGGGATGCTACCAGGACAAAAACAAGAGAATCCTCCCTCGGTCACTGAAAACACTGTCCTCCTGTTACAAAATTGAAGAAGTTTAACAAACCGAGCCCGGGTTGACACAGCAGCAGTAACGACAGCAGTAGCAGGAGTAACGATCCCTCTTGGCTCACGCTGCCTTGGGGATCGGATTGCAGCCTCGTCTCTGTCCTCTCCTCCCTCTATCCATCCATCGGTATCTCCTCCTTTATGCCCCTGTGCGGTTCCTTCACACCTTTCCTCCCCGTGTCTTCTCTGACACGACTCCCTTTTCACACTCTCCCTCTATTTAACTCTCTCTGTCTCTCTCCCTCTCTCTCTCTTCCCTATCTGTCTGCGAGCTCCCTTCTCTCCTGGTGCTTGTCAGAGCCTGCTGGTGACAAAATGATTTGTGGGAGCTCCGTGCTCAGCTAACTTTTCTCTCTCTCTCTCTCTGTTTCTTGCACTCCCTCCCTCTGCCTCTCTCTCTCTCTCTCCCTCTTGCTCGTCTTTTTTTCTGGTTCCTGTTACCCGTCTAATAGAGCGAGCAGCTCTCCGCCCAGGAAATGAGGGTAACGGCCGCAGTGTAAAACATCTGCTGTTTAACAGAGCTCTGCTGCCTGCTCTCTGTCCACATCAGGAAGCCAGGAGCAGTACATGCTGAATGACTGACTTTAACGCCGGCTCCCTCACGCTCTCTGGGCCTGTCTGCCGCTGCGGCTGTGATGACTGGCGTGTCAACAAGCCTTGCATGGCACCAGTGTCTCGCCAACTGACCGCCGTATTTACCTGCTGCCAGCAAAGGTGAACGGCTGCCAGGCAAAAAGAGCTGAGCCCCTCGGGACTGGCTGGTCTAAAAGTACAATGGTGAATTTCACAGGATGGAGAGCCAACAGGGCTGGACCGACCGTGTACTGCACTGTCCCAGGTCTGGGCCCTTTTTAGAGGCTGGATTGTATATTTTTCTAAAGGGAGGAAGCCAGACTCAAACAAACCAGTGATAGCTTCAATCATTTTGTGTCTGTCTGAGGGATGACTCTTTGAGAAAGTATACAGTTTAGTGTGGTTTCAATCCCCTGGGTACTTTTTTCAGCCTATGACTGGTTTAAAGTTTATGGCCCAGAGAGTTTCAGATATATCAATCTGAAATCTGTCTTCCATTCACTAAGAAAATAAAGATGAAGAGCAAGCTATTCATCAAACACTGGCACCAAATCTTGGTGGTTACGAGGAAAGAAAGGGGTATTTAAGACAATGACAAGGAAACTTATGACAAAATCCCCTAAAATACCAAACCACTACAGCAATACAAACAGAAAACAATAAGCTCTCAAACAATGACTCTACAGACAATGGTGCCACAGTGTCAAGTGTAGTCTATCTCTGATTGTCATGAATGATAGAAGGGTGAGATGGAACAAGGGTGGCTATCAAATACCAACAACTGTTTACTTGTATGTCATGTGAGCTGCTGAGACCTTTAATGGGTAAGCAGTGCCTCCTGGTGGTGAAAAAACATACACTATTGACAAGACCTCTGCTGCATTTTAATTAAGGATAACTGTAGCAATGTTTACAATTTTTCATCTAAATTTAAGACTGATCATATATGTCTTTTTCAAGAGTAAAGTAAGTACAGTAATCCAGTACAGCATGTAATATATATAACCATGACATTTTTACCCCTATAGAACTTGCAGGCAAGTACAGGGATTTTCTTGGATTTCTCTCTCCCAGTGAGTATAAAGTGAACTGGGTAAATCTACAATAAATATTTTCCCAACAGGTAGAAAGCAGCAGGTATTTTACATATGAAGGCATCAGAAATGTTGCCTCTGATGCAAGAGAACTTGATTAATTTTCACAAAGAGAAATGCATGGATAAATTAAATTAGATAAATTGATTCATGTTGAAATTAAGACCTCATTCATTCAAATTTGGGATTATTTGATGACTGTTAAGATGTAGAATTAACTTAAGACATTTTAAGGGCCTGCCTCCATATTTACAGGCCTCATACAGCCATCACACCTTACCAGTCTGTGATGATGATCATTTCAAACCCTTCACCACAAGGCCTCAATGCGGCCAGCACTTCAAGGTGTCTGTCTGTCTCTGAGGGAAACCTAGACTGTTTTCTCGTCATCTGCTGTGAAGTCAGGTGTCTCCCAGCTATTCTGCAGAGGGTGGATGCAGGATAGCAAGGAGCTGTGGTAAACCCCACAGTCTTGAAGGAAAACAAACAACACATTCAGTGAGCAGAGAGAACAGATACTGCTGTAAATCCTGTTACCACTATTAACTTGCATGCATTTCATACCTGTGGTACAGCAGCATGCTGGTGCTGTAGCTTCTCTCAGCAGTCTTTTTATACATACTGTAATAACAGGAGCTTTAACTGGAATTTAGGAGGCTGAGGTGCACTTAAACAAAGGAGGAGATACTTCCACTGGTCACAGTTATTGGGCAATGGAGTGAAAAAGTAGTGTGCAACTTCTCATTACAGTACTTTCCAAACGCCCTCATTCCATTGTACATCTCTGTGTTGTTGTTGTTGAAGAAGAAGAAGAAGAAGAAGAAGAAGTAGTAGTAGTAGTAGTAGTAGTAGTAGTAGTAGCAGTAGTAGTAGTGAGGAGGAGGAGGAGGGGAAGCTGAATGATAATGGATTACACAGGCCTAGCTATACATTACTCATTTCGAAAGTAACTACACGCAGTAACTACAGTAACTTTACTTTGGTACATTACGTTACACTTTTTGAACAGCGATTTAGATAACGTTAGCGCAGACAACTCAGGTTATTACTCTTCCGCTAATGTTACACATTCGAAAATGGGCGGTTGGCTCAAAGTCAGTTAGCTAACTTTAGCTCAAAAAATCGGGCCAACGTCAGCGGTCATTTATAACAAAGGAGGGTTGATATACATATTTTTAATTAAAATTACTGGAATGTTTTAATTTAGTGAACGTTTGCCAATACTCGTTTCATTGTGCTCGAAATAATAATTTAAGAATATTTTTGGTGATTTGGGATAAAAAGAAAACCTTGGTCAGCTAACGTTACATAAGTTAGACCAATAACGACTAATTTTTATTCGTAACATTAGCTAACTGATTTTTGGCAAGGTAAAGTTAACTGAACGTTACTTTTGGGAAAAGTAATGTTAGTAACTTAATCTTTCCAAATCGTTCCCACCAAGTTAATGTTATCTAAGCAAAAGGAGGAACCATCATCATCAACAACACCTCCAACAGTAGCAGGTAACCAGCCATACAGTTAGTTATTGTGTTTTTATACATTGTGTATTTTTCGGTAACCTACGTTGTGAATTGGCTACTAACTCTGTTGAGTTGGACCTCAACTTGGTTAGACGCATAGGCTATATCTATATAACATTACAGTCCATGATTAGACGTCGTAGCAACTCTTAGCTTCTATTATTTCACAATGTGTATGGCTTCATTTTAATAGAAACCTGACCAGCTGCATAAATGAAGCCCTGTCTGTGGACTGTGCTGAATGGTAACGAGCAGGGAGGGTAACCAAGGCACCGGCGACGCAGAGGAAGACGACATCAGAGTGTGAGGTAGGTCAGAGAGAGAACTTTGAAATGCTCGCTGCGTACACAGACCACCGATGCAAGACATGAATTTCATCCCAAAGAAGCGGAGATATACTCCAATACAGAGAGACGCGGCTGCGCACATGGAAGTGTAGCTTTGCGGACTGTTTATGGACTCAAGATCACCTACGGACGCGTCGCTGATTTGTCGATGAAAATCTGGTAAGTTTGCGTCTCAGTTTTTAGATTGAGATATTTGTAGTCTACATACCCTACAAATAAACATAGCTCTTTATTTGACCGAGCAAGCCGTAAACTTCTTTCAGGTCTCTCAGGTTACATCGTTTCGAAAGATAACAAATAATTATTCGGTAGTTTCTGGAGAGATATGATACAAATATAACAAGAAAAAAGTAACTTTAAGTCCCAGTGGAAATGTTGGAAATTAAAAGTCATATTAGGCATAGTGACTTTTGTTACATCTAGTTATAAACCTTTTACATTCAACTTGTCTCAGGTGAATGGTTTGTGATAAAATTTATCATCTGACAGGTGACAGCTATTAACTACCCAATGGAGAAATATGAAAAGCTGGCTAAGATAGGAGAAGGTTCCTATGGCGTGGTGTTCAAATGCAGGCACAGAGATACTGGCCAGGTAGTTGCCATCAAGAAGTTTGTGGAATCTGAAGATGATCCAGTGATTAAGAAGATAGCATTGAGGGAAATACGGATGCTAAAGGTGAGAAGAGACACGTGAAGGCAAGTATGTACACATGAGCTTATAGGTACAAGCAGTTATGGACACAAAACACACACAGAGTGAAAAGACCCATTATTATATTGCATTTGTAACTATGTTAAGAGTGCCATACCAGCACAGTTGTTATTATTACTAGTAGTAATTACAGAAAAGCAGTAGTAGTAGTACTAGTAGCTGCAGTAGTACCAGTACTTGTGGTAATGGTAGCTGTAGTGGTAACCTACTAATAGTAGCAGTAGTACTCATAGTAGTAGCAGTAGCAATAAAGGTACTATACAGTAAAATTAGTAATAGTGGTACTAGTAATGCAAGTTTTAATCAAGCATTTTATACATCAGGGCAGCAGAGCCCTTACACAGTATCCATGTCTTCTGTTGGTCCTGCAGCAGCTGAAGCATGTGAACCTGGTCAACCTGCTGGAGGTCTTCAGGAGGAAAAGACGACTCCACTTGGTGTTTGAGTTCTGTGAACAGACAGTCCTCAATGAGCTGGACAAGCACCCTGTAGGGTAGGTCAGGGGCAGCATGGTGGCTTAGGGGTTGGAGAGACTGTTCTGTAATTGAACAGCTGCAGATTTGATCCCCTCAGCAGCCATTTGACCTGTTGAAGTGACCTGAACATGGCTGCTCGCTCATTGTTAAGAGCATCAGCCAAACACTCTAACTGCAAATGCCATGTCCTTGCCTAAGTTCCTTTCTGTCTACTTTTTGGCTCAGTGTATTCTCTGTAAGAGGGTGGGTGTGATTTGCCAAAATTAGTTGTATTATATGATAGTCAGTTGCTCTTGACTTATATGATTATGGCTGTACCATATGAACAGGCATTTTAGTGACAGCAAAAGTTATATTTTACCATTTTAGTGCACCATACTTTAGTAGTAGACTGTAGCTGATGTTAAGATATTAGTTATCGTAGATACAGAAGAACCACATGCTTCAGAATGTATATTGATAGCGCTAAATTAGAAAAAGGTCTCTCTTCAAAGCATGTAGAGTAACTATCTTGCTTGCTACCTCTGTACCAGATCTTATAACTGAACTGAGTGTCTCTTTTTAAAGAGGTCATCTGTTTTGCATACACTTTATCTTGTAATCCAGTTGTAATATGTATATTTATTTGTCAGACAGCTGGTTATGGCTAAAGGACAGCAGAGGGCAAAAGGGTGAATTACACAGAGGGATGCCAGACTGTTGCCAAGAGACTTAAAAGACAGGGAATGTTGGCAACATGAGAGTGAGGGAGGAGTAGCCAATTCTTAAAGAAAAGATCACTTCATTTTTAAAAGGAATGATGACAAGCTATCTACTCCAAACTTTGCACACTACCTGCACAATCTGTGGTCATAAGGCATAAGGAGAGTTTGGTTTGTGTAGTATGAAATTGCACAGCTAGCCAAGGCCACAATGGCAAGTTGCTGCTGGACCACATTTCTCTTTCCCACAAGGCTGTGCAACAGAAACTCTAGCTGCTCCTGTATACAAAGGCGCTGGTTGCTGTTGGAGACAGGCGTACGGTTACCTGGGTGACAACAGGGCTGTGTGAAGCACCACTCCTTTTAAAAGTAGACGGAATAATAGATGTGAAAATGTGATGTGTTCTGGTCCTCTTAAAACAATCAGTATTCCTTTGTCTCTTGTTTCCTATAGGGTCCCTGAGGCTCAGCTCAAGAGTATAGTGTGGCAGACTCTACAGGCTGTTAACTTCTGTCACAAGCACAATGTCAGTATACCCTCAAGTATTTGTGATTGCATTAACAATCTTATTTTAGAGTTCATTTGCATATTGTAGCCATTCTTAGTATTGTTAGAAATATTTCTCGTTATGACAGAAATGTTTGTTATTATTCAAATTCTCCATGCAAATCATAAACGTCTCTTTGACTCCAATCTAATAAACAGTTTCCTCATTAATATGTCAAGGTTGCAGACAGCTTCTTAACACAGACAGTACGGTATGGACGATGAATAAAAAGACACAAGAGATCAGTATCGTTCCACACTTAGATGTAGGATTTAATGGAACCAAACTGAACCAGTACATTGCATCTTTCTAATGGCAGTGACCAAAGTCCCTGCCGGGATTACACTTTAACTTCTTTTTATATAGCATTAACTACGCTTGTGCCTTGTGTCCTGTGTCTTTTATCCATATATAATCTATTCTGCCCTGTGTCAGTTAAGGACTTGACTCCATGCCAAGTCCAAAGAGGAGCACCTAATCCTTTTCATTGTTCAAGCTGGGCAGAAGCTCACTGGGTTCTTTATGTCATTGTTTGTTAATAGGTTTAGGTGTTTCTTTTGCTGTTGTTCCTCTTCTTCCATTCCTAATCAGTCAGGTTTAATATGATCCTGTGTCTGTGTTATCAAGAGACTCATGTTATCTAAATCCTTGATCCTGTCTCTGGGCGTGTTGCAGTGCATCCACCGTGACGTGAAGCCAGAGAACATCCTCCTCACTAAGACAGGAGTCATCAAGCTGTGTGACTTTGGTTTCGCCCGCATTCTGAGTAGGTCATCCAGAGAGACAATGTATTTATGTGCATTTAGCGTTAATGTGCATCCAATGACTTATTCAACGAGGAAACCATATCAGCTACTGTTTAGGGCCTCCTCACTTTCAATAGTACGTGAATGCATTGCATAGGAGAACCAGTAAGCCAGATAGAGTTTGAGTGTCTCTGTTTACCTATCCCACCTTTGGTTTCAGTGTTTTGTTACCATACCTTAACATTTAGTCACTCAGCATGCCTTGTAATCCTTTCCCCTGTAATGTATGTTTTATTCAATGTTCAATATTCAGTGTGTGACTATATGTGCTCTCCCCCTTTTTACCCATTACGTGTTCACCCTCATGTCTGTCTTTTTCTCTGTCTTTCTGACTACTTGATTACCTCTCAGCGGGTCCAGGGGATGACTACACAGACTATGTAGCAACCCGCTGGTATCGTGCCCCTGAGCTGCTGGTGGGGGATACTCAGTACGGGCCCCCTGTGGATGTGTGGGCGCTGGGCTGTGTGTTTGCAGAGCTGCTGCATGGGAATCCACTCTGGCCCGGGAGGTCAGATGTGGACCAGCTTTACCTCATTCGGAAAACGCTAGGTACACATAAAGAGGGGCCGGATCAGAGGGCACTCAGTTGAAGAGAAAATCCACCTTCAGACACTCTTGGATTGTTACGTGTTTTGTGGTGAAGTGTTGTAATATAGTTTTTATATTTTTTTGGTGTATCTGCTTTCCCTCAACTTGCCTTGTCTATTGCTACTTCAGTTATTGTTTCCCAGAATTACTTGCAGTCAAAGGTGGTCATATGGACATAATCATTATCATTCAGCTACGGGTTATACGACGGTAGAATGGTATGATCATGGCCCCTCACTGGTATTTCTGCCTCTAATGACATGTATTACTCCCTGTATGGTTGTTGAACATCAGTCCAAAATGTTGAGTCTAAAACAAAGGCCTTGCCCTTTGAATCTGAGAGACTGACACCAAAACGATAGCTGAAAAAAAATGTATAGGAAAATTATCCATGGGAGTGAGAAAAATACACCACAAAACAACAAAATGGACACCGAGATGCAAATTACATTCCCCATAATTATTTTACCACAGTGTTTTAGGGTGGATTTTCCTTAGAAAACCTGTGAAATTTTGTCTCACATACTGCACCAAGTGTTAGTAGATTAATATGATTCATATGAATGACAGTAACATCTTGATATGAGATTATGGATTTTGCTATCTTCTAGTCAATTCTACTTAATTTTTTATAACTTTGTTTATTCAGAATGCATGCTCTTTTTTTTAGCAGCACCATGCTTCACAGTTGCTCAGATCAACAAATTTCACACCCAGGAACAGTCGATGTTTCAAGGGTATTTTTACAGAAGATACTGAGGGGGTGGGGGGTTATCGTCACGTTCCCATCCAGATATTCCTAGCTATTCCAGGATTTGAACCAGTGCCAAGCAGATCACAAACCCACTTCTCACCACAAGAATAGAGCCACCCACAGTATTTCCACCACTAAACACACTGACTAAAATTTTCATACCCAGTGAAGATCCTAATCATCTCAGTTTTCCTCAGGTGACCTGATTCCTCGTCACCAGCAGGTCTTCCGCTCCAATGTCTTCTTCAGCGGAGTCAATATCCCCGAACCTGACACAATGGTACGAATCCTGTTACCATGGTGATGGCCTAAGTACTTAATGGAGAGGTGATCAAGAGTGGTTAATGCTATGCTATTCCGTTTATTATTCTACTTATAGGAACCCTTGGAGAAGCGTTTTCATGGAGTTTCTCCTCATGCTCTTCAGGTTATGAAGGTATTTGCTGTAAAGTATGCTTATGTGTATGTGTTTGCTTGGGTTTATATTTTGAAAATAATCTTTTTTTCTAAAGTAAATTGCTTCTGTATATTCAATCTGTTGACAAATTAAGGACAATTAATGTTCTCACTTAACTGAATTTTAAATGTATTTTTGGAATTTGAAAGGAGTTTGCCAATCCCTGAGATGTATGCATGCATTCCATATGAAATCTATCAATGTTTTGAAACACCAAAAAAGAAAAAAAATGCCTATCTGTGTGTGAGCAGTCATGCCTAGTGATGGACCCCTCACTCAGGCTGTCCTGTGAAGAGCTGCTGGAGCTGCCTTTCTTCCAGGAGGAAGGAGGAGCCAATTGGGGCCGCGAGGGTGAGCGACTCGGGAGACGACATGATAAAGGATCTAGACGACGACAAGCAGGGGTATGTATGAAACATGGTGGCTGGATCACTTAAAGAGCCTATGTGTCCTGTCAAAGTGTCACTGAGTTTGTCTCTGTAGCCCTGCCCCCATTGGGACAGTGGATTCAGTGTCTTGCTGACACTTTATTGCCAACAAGTGGCTTAAAGGTTACTGTTCACCATTTTACTGTGCTATCTTACATTGGAACTATATTGTTTGTTGAAGAACGGCAGTATTTGTATGTACTGGAGCCTATGTGGTGGTGTGATATGTGAATAGGCAACCTTATGTACAAATTTCTGAACTATCCTTCAAAAATGGGTCATTCAGATGACGGACACTTCCTCTTACTAATAGGCCACCCTGCTGCCAGATAACAACATCAGCTGAATGCATAACAAATAACAAAACGTTAGAGAGCTAAACTGGATTCCACAGCCATTGTCATTCATGTATTTACTTGGTAGGTTTTGAAGTTGACTCTTTGGTACCTATTTCTCTCTTTCATTCTCTCTAGCCTCAGTACCTGCCTCAGCTACCAAGCAGCAACATCTCACCGGCACCAGATAACAAGAAACAGGTGAAGCATAAATATGACCATCACCTGCCCAACATTTAACTTCACAAGATTCAGATTTTGACTGATGGTCAAGATGGACATGTATTGTGCAACATTTGAATACATACCAATTTGGAAGTACAAAATTGTTTGTGTGACATTGTTTGTGTAACATACAGATATCAACTTTGACTAGTACCACAGACAGTATCACTTTGGATTTAGCATACTACAAATAAGACCTGTCATTGAAGCAAAGTACAGGTATTTACAGGTGCACGCATTAGGCTATATCCAAAAATTATTTCAAAGAATGTCAGCTTCATTCTATGATATTAATGTTGAAGAGACACTACACTGAATACAATAGATACTGTGTACAACTCCAAGTATTTCTTGCTGAAAATCTCTTGTGTGCCATCATCGCTTGGATAAAAAGCACCGTGGCCTTATTGTTTTTGGGTGCAACAATCAATAAAAACAACGCTTTCCTGGAGACTGTATAGGATATGCACAGAGACTAATTTGTTTCACAAGGTACTATTCAATAAGACACCATTTTGTTGTTTTACATGGAATTTATGTATAGATTTATTTATAATTAAAGTGTACAGCCGTTGAATGCATAGCATAACTTATTTTAAACATTTTCTAGTTTTTTGTATCAAACTAAGTTGCAAGTACTATAAGCTATACATATACATATCATGTAGCTTCCTGACAACTGAAAACAAAAGATGAAAAAGTCTTTTTAAAGTCCCCATGAAATGAACTCCCATTACTTTTACTTCCTGAAAAACATTGTATCTTAAATTATGAGCTCATGCTGCACCAGGAGCTGTAAATAAAAATTTCAACCAATAAAGCCTTCAGAACTTTTTGCACAGCCCTGTCCATCCACCCATCCCATCAAATCAAACCATATTTCTTCCTCTACCTGATCCTATTTGTTTACACTGTGGAATGATCCCTCCTCATGATGTGTCTGCTCCAACATTCTGACAAGAAATATGTAATAAAATAAAGCAAGTATAGATTCTATTTCACAGGATCTTTTAAGACTTAATAAAAACCTGCAATGAAAGCTGATACACTCCGTATGTAATTTGATAGGTCTTCTAGCATATTGCAACCATAGTCTTTAACAAAGATCTTGGAAGTCTAATGTGGACGTTTACTCTGTTGCTGAGACACAGAAACTGATACATTGGAACATGTACCAATGCACCAACATCCTGACACAGCTTGACTGATCACCTGACCTTGAACTCCCATCAAATTACAGCCTTAACTCCTTGTAATACATTACTACAGTGAACCCTGTTGCTTGTTACAGTCTAGGCCAACAGGTCTTGATCTAGGATTCGGTTCCCCCTCAGATGGTCATGGGATGATTTTTGGAATCTGAAAAAAATATGCTTATTTTAAATTGTCTATTTTATAAATTTTTCTTTTAATATTTGTTATTAATCTGTTTTTGTGACCTATTACTTTTTTATGGGCTATACCACGTTACTTTCGCCAGTCATGACTTCTTTATATTTTTGTCTAGTATGTGGTCCTAGAGCATGTGTTCCAAATCTCATGCACTTACAGTGAGTGGATTAAGAGATAACATGCTTGTGGCCTTTGTGGTACTACCTATGGGTTGCTTTTAGAAACTGAAAAGTCTTTGTCAAAAAATGCTAGTCAGCAAAAAGCCTGATATGGCATCAGAGTTTAAGTCTTTCAAGGATTCTATTTTTGTATCTTTTAGTGCTTAGATTTTAGTGGACTGTGGTTATATTTTTTGAAAAGGAAGCATCCAGTATCTATCAGTTTTTCTCAGAATTCATGTCTCTGTCGCATAGAGCACCATAGGAAATTGATCCACTTTTTGCAGGTTGTTGACAAGCAAAAAATTTGAAAATCACTGGCCCATATTTTATGGTGCTCTGGTCCTGCAGTACCTGATTTTCTCACCGGGGTGTAGCAATAATCTTGTATGTGCGGGGCACATTGGCAAAGCCACTATACTCAGGGCTGAGGTCTATACTGTCAGGGCCTCCAGGGCAGGAGAAAGTGAAGTGCTGCAGCAGTGATACCAGGAAAAGGAACATTTCCATGCGAGCCAGAGACTCTCCAACACAGGATCTCTTCCCTAAGCAGAGACACAGTCACAAAGCGCTGCAGATGAAAATCTGTACTTGAGATTGACAGTTATTATTGTGATTGGAATGATTACCAGTCTTACACACAAAACAGCTAAGAACAGGGCATGTATGAACACGACTGAGACCTGTTTGACAAGTCCAATGTTCAGCTAACTTAATAAATTTGTGTTTCCTTATGAATCATCTTACCTGCAGAGAATGGAATGAATGAAGGGTTTTTTTTTAAGTTGCCATTCTGGTCAAGGAAGTGCTGTGGATTGAAGGACCAGGGAGTTGCCCACTGCTCTTCCTCTCTCATTAAAGAGTGCAGCAGGGGAATGATTAGTGTGTCCTGATGGGACAAGATATATTAAAGGGATATCTAATCTGGGCTCACTGTGCACAATTTGACTGTATAATCAGATGAAACCAGAATACCTTAGGAATTGTATAGCCCCTGAAAGAGATGTCTTTGAGTGCGTAGTGAGGAACGCTGAAGGGCACAAGATCGAGCAGACGCTGCACCTCATGGATGGCTGCATCTGTGAAGGGGAGAGACTTTCTGTCCTCCATACTGGGGCAACGTTCTCGTCCAATGACAGTGTCAATCTCTTGGTGAATTTTCTCTGAAGGAGGAAGGAAAAGAAGGAATTAAACATTTTTGATTTTAGGTATAGCTGACCCTTGTCCACAGTGAATTGCAATGAATGAAGTAGTAGAATCAATAGCTACTAACTACCATTAGTTATCAAAAGAAGTGAGACTGGTTTAGTCAATTTTTGCCTGAGGCCTTCTGTGAGGGGACATACCCTGTATGTTGGGGTATTTGATGAATACACTGAGCGCATATCTGATAGTTGTGCTGGTGGTTTCTGTTCCTGCCAAGAACAGATTGAGTACTGTGTACACCAAGTTGTTATAGTGGAACTCTGTTGTGGGATTGTCCTTTTCCTAAAATGACAAAATGAGAACAATTAAACAGTTCCTTAAATGAGACATTCACAGTTTAATAAAAGACTGTTGGTCAGCATGTGTGATGCTGAAATGGTTGCTGGCATTAAAGTTAAATTTATTACAGTAGAGCATTTTTTTCTGTGTATTAAATTAAAGTTTCCAACTACACTGCTTGGAACATTTTAGGCCCCCTATTCAAATGAACAAATCATTTTCAAGTGCTGTCCAACCTGATTGAGTCGAAGGAGGAAGCAGTCAATGTAGTCTCGTGGGGAGCTGGAGTCCACTGTCTCCCGGTGCTCTTTGATCTTCATCATTACAAAGTCTTTTATCTCCTCAATCTTGGCAAATATGGTCTTGTGGTAGCCTGGCAATGGGTCCATGAGCGAGGGAAAGACATTGTACATCTATAGAAGTAAACAGAGGGAGCCATGATGCAAACTGTTGGTCTGTTTTGTGGGTTTTACAATATGACATACATACTGTATACGTTAAGGGCATTTATATTGTCATCAGAGGTTGTTTTTTCACCAGCGTCTTGGTTATGCCTCTACTGTGCCCCTTCACTTCCTCCAAACCTTCTCTTACCTGGCCCCAGGTACTGCTACCAAACTTAATAACTTCGGAAATTGTCTTCAGAAGACGGAGGAAGTGATCATCATCGTAGTTAAAGCGTTGTCCGAACACCAGGCAGCAGATCACATTAGACACAGTGCAGCTCATGAAGTAGGTCAGGTCAAAGGGTGTGGCTGGAGGAGGGAGGAACAGAACGAAGCATCAGTGTGACACATAGTTTTGTCTTACAGTAGGATAAAGAATGTATTCTGTAAATCCTGAAAAAAAAAAAAAGTCTATGGAAAACAAATACCATTAGTGGTATTTATGCGGGCCACCAGGTGTTTGCTCTCTTCCTGGATCCACTCTTCCATCCCCTTGCGTCCCATTCCAAAGTCTCTGAGTGTTGTCAGGGTGAAACGTCGCAGTTGACGCCAGCGTTCTCCATTACTGATGGCCAAGCCTGAGAAGATGAAAAAGAACAAAATCAAATAAAGACTGCCCATAGACCGTAGAGAGAGAGAATTGTATCATTGTAAGACAGTATCAAAAACAAAACTTATTTGTTTTATTTTTATTTTTGTTTACTATTTGTTTTATTACCATTGTAGAATTATAAAGCCTGTTTGAGTGTACTGAGAGGAGAATGAAACAAGCATCCTTAAAGTTAATACACAACATAATAGAATTGATATAAAAAATGACAATATACACTTATGTTTTTTTAACACTGTCAACAATCATTGATCTTGCCAGCTACCTTTATATTGTATATGAGCTCTTGCTCAAATACAGAGCCGGGCTCAAACAACTTTCAACTGTACCCCAGGTGGTAAGAGCTGACAGACCATTAAACATAAAAAAGACATGAAAAAGATTTTTCCACCAAGTATCAAACTGTGTGCATTATAGCCTCAATTTCACTGCTGCAGTTTAGAGAATTTAACAAATTTGGTGTCATTGCTCTTAATTACTTGGTAAAATATTTGGACTTTATATGTAAATAGAATTTCAGTCGCTGGGCTGTTTTGCTGTTCTGCTTCAGCCTCACTGTTCTATAGCAAATTTTATACATCCCAAATGATCTCAAACATCAGTACAATTTCAACCCAAAAGGGGGGGATTTAAACACTCACATACAGGATCATACACAGACTCCTAACAAAGTATGTAATACCCTATGTATTACTATTTTATGTCAAAAGTTGCACATTTTAGCTTATTGTTAAAAACTATACCTCATTTCAGCTGTAAAAGCCTGTCAAGGTGAGAGAATTGCCTGTATAGTTGACAGTCAATATATATCATGATTTTGACGGTGGCAATCCATAGACTAAGCATGTGCCATAGGGGTTTAACCCATAAAAGACATAAGCTATGTTATACTTTAGTACATTCAAACAAACAGAATACTGGCGCTGACAGATCAATAGTCTTCTATTTATTTTGTACAACAACAATTGCATTTCAGTTAAAATGCAAAATGTGATGTATGATCATGTATGATGTGATGCCAATAACATGTTAATTATTGCCCACAATAAATAGAAGACTATTGATCTGTGAGTGCCAGTATTCTGTTTGTTGATCCTTGCCACAACCGTGCACCTGATACAGTGTTCATGCAGCTGTGTGCACTTCTGCTTTTTATTATACTTTAGTACATTCCAAAGTGTGAAACCCACATTAACCATTTTACTGTATTATTCATATATTACCATAGCCCTTGGTAACTTTGATCATAAAAGGAACAGGTCCTCTGCCTGTGAAGTCATCTGCCTGGTCCAACAGGGCCTCCTTTATAGCATCATACCCCACCAGAACCACAGTTCGCTGAGTGCCCAGGTACACTGTCATCACAGGGCCATAGTGTTCGCTGAGCTAAATTAAACACATAAAAAGCACCGGCAATCAATTTGAACACTAAACTGTCATCTTTAACATTTTCTTTATGTAAATGTATTACTCTATGTAACATTATATAAAAAGTCTTATTTAGTGACTGGCAAAAGGCAGTCTCCTGAAGAGGGCAGGAAAGGGATTAAATTAGTAATAGTAAGCATCTATAATGCATGGATAATGTAAATGCACTATATATGTAATTACAGATTAAGCAGCAAGGAGCAATAAATATGAAAGCAGTAAAGAAATGATTAAGAGGGAGGCATGGAGGGAGTGGTTTTTGTTAATGCATTTATTGTTATAGAAAGCAATGTCATCCATCACAGCATATCAGTCATTTAACTGAGACTTTGTACGGATTGAGAAATGAGCCAAAGTAGGATTTCAAACACCACATGTGGCTATTATGTTCATGCTGGCCTCTGAGCGTTGCTGGAATGTTTCGGCTTCATTATCACAGAAAAGTGTGCAAGTTTAAATTTCTGTCTCAAGCGCTCACCTTTAGCATTGTTTTGAATGGAGCTCTTTTTTCCAGCTGTGGCAAGTTTCCTATGAGAGGCAGAGCAGTGGGTCCTGGAGGTAAACGGTACTTTCTTTTTTTATTCATGCTCAACAGCCACAGCAGAGCCAAGATAAGGCCTGCCAAGATTAGTGTGCCGGAGAGATCCATAATGCTGCTTACAAGAAAATATCCTGTTTTCTCAAAATAATTTCTTTTAGCTGACCTGTCCTTTTGCCCACATTTCACTGTTGATACTTCCAGATAAGGACGTTGACAGGAATGCTGTTTGAACTGAGTGAAACATGTGACTCTTTGTAGTGGGGTTGGGCCTTCAGTGTTTTTTCAACCAACCTCAAAAGGCTCATTATTATACAATAATAGGAGCACAGGGTTATTCTATATGGTACAGTGTAGTGCAACATGTTAACATATCACAAGTAAGAGCCTTTTCAGTGGCCTATATAGTATATCCTATGGAATCTATTCAGAATAGCCTAAGTAAATTAACAGATTTCAACAAACACTTTAAACATTATAACAAAACATTATGACTTGGTGGTATGGACAAAGCTTAGGTTTAACCAGAACAGGGCCAGTATGTAATTAGCTGCAATTCAAAATATATATAGTTATCACAAACATTTGTAATGCTTCAAAGGAACTTGTCTAGCACACCGAACCAAACAAAATTTTAGCAGTTCGTTATTTGGTACAATAAAATTACAGTAGCTTCCAAACTAGAAGGTCAGTGTGCATGGAACCTTAATACAAGATGTAGGAGACTGCATTATATTCAGCACTAATAACTGCACTTCGGCTGCTACATACTTAGCTCAGAGGGCGCCTGCTCATATGTCTGTTTGATTTGCCAGGTGGAGTAGACAGCAATTTCCCTGGGAGGAGGGGTCAAATTCAGGGTAAACAGTTCCTTACCTTAGTAGTTTTAACCTCTGGAATTTAGACTGTCACAAACTGGCTCAAAACTATCACAAAACTGGGAGACACGCCAAGTTAATAAACAAAGAATAGTTTATTATCGGTAATATCAGTTGTAAAATGCTAACCAAAAGACAGCAGCAAACAAAGTAAAGACATGCCTGGGCAGGGAAGGAGGGAGGGAGAGTGACTAAGACAGAGAGAAAAAAAAATATACACTTTGACACACTGGGCCCAGGTGTATCCCATCAGTTCTGATAGTTGGGAGGGACGTCGACGTCCCTCCCAACTTGACTTATCAGTTGTCTGGAAGCAGAAATAAACAGGAAGACACAGCCAGCACTGGCACTGAGCAGGAGGGGTCATTACACAACTGCATATAAGATCGCAACAGGCTATGTTCGGACTGCAGTCAAAAGTGGCCCAAAAGAGATAGGTCGCCTCAACCGAGTGTCCTGCCGTAGGAGTCTTGATGAGGGGCACTCTCAGATGTAGTTAAAAGTAGGCCTTGACGTCCTGAAATTTTGGAGGAAATCTGTCTCTGTGAAGCCATTCACGTCGTGATCCCACCACTCCTGGCTTCGTCTCCGCATCCCTGCGTAAAATGCCAAAATAGAACATTTGGCTCGCTTCCTCTTCATCCTCGTCCTCCTTAACATCCGCTTACACATTTTTTGGCTTCCACTGCACAATAACTTAGAAATAACAGCTCACTAAACGCTCACTTCCATGTCCTCCATGGTTACTTCCGTGCAACAGCGTGCTGTGTGTGACGTCATTGTTGTTCTTTTGCGCATGTGGGTCAGTTCAGGACCGTGACCTGTTCACGTTGGAAGCTGATATGGACCATATTTTTAAAAAACAATGTGAACGGTTAAACAAAAAAATTGGATCTGTGCAAAAGATCCGAATTGAGCATTAAGACGCAGTCTGAACGTAGCCTTTGACTGTAGTAAGTGCTGATTTGTACCACAGCCATTATGCATTTTGCTATATGTCGTCAATGAAATTTGCTTTTAATAGCTTAAAAGAGAAATTTTATTCAAACATAAAAGAAAAATATCTCTCTTTCCATATAGGATAGGATACTTGTAGCATAGGATACTTAAAATATGTTTTGGCACCATGGGTATGCGAGGGTTTAACCACTATTTATCTACTGTATTGTGAGACTATATTTAGACTTCTTAAATACTGTTAAAGTCTCAAAGGGCTTTACTAACCCTAACCCTAACCCAATTAGGGAGCCTTCTCGTATTTTGTGGAACTTACTGAACCCCCCCAGGGAGTGAATGGAGCCGGGTATAACAATGTTGCTCAGTGTTATACCCAGTGCCATACAATTTTCCGTGAGAGAGTCCATAAGCAAATAATTTGGATAGCCTTAAGAACCATGAGTCCACTGATGATAGGAGCTGATGTTAGCATTGGAGATGAAGAGATCCTGATGTAGAAATCCCGAGCTGCTGTCCTAACCTGAGTCCAGATGATGAATGTGATGCTGCACCTTGCCAGATGTACCTTGCCAGAGTCCAGGGAGCCAGGAATGAGAGAACAATTGTTAGTAATTACTTCACTTAGCTATAACCTATATATTTATCATGACCTTTGCCTTAGTGCGCTGGATCTATTTAATTAAAGCTGCTTGAAGCACCTCCAGTAGACCGCTACAGAGTGCTGCTGATTTTCATGCTGAGCAGCCACATGCCTACCAATGGGATTCTCTTCAGTGATCAGTTCTTTAGCCTGGGATGAAGGCTCAGGTGGAGGGTGGGTGAACTGCGGCAGGTGAGCAGAGTGTAGCGACCAAGGGTATGAATTGGGTGTTTAAATAGACTGCTCTGATTGAAAATGAGTGTGGTTGACGTGCTGCTGGTCAGTTGATGATCAGCTGTTTGAGCTGCAAATGATTTCATGTTCCTGCCTGAACCTAAACTATAAGCTCCATTATATACTGTGGATGGAGTCCTGGTCTGATCAGCGGGGTGTGGCAATGATCTGGTGTGTAGGGGGCAGCTTTGCGAAGCTGCTGTACTGAGGGCTGAGGTCTATACTGTTGGGGCCTCCAGGACAGGAGAAGTTGAACCGCTGCAGCATTGATACCAGGATGATGAATATCTCTGTATGAGCCAGAGACTGACCAGGACAAGATCTCTTCCCTGAGTAAAGAGACAGTCAGAAATGTTAAGGGATAATACATAACATTTTAGCTGTTGCATAGCACAAAATGGCTGTATATATTTGCTGAGTTTATATTGTTTTTAACTTTGTTTTTCAACATTGTCTGAAATTGCTGCAAATTCAACTGATCAAGGGGGAGCCTTATGCAATGTGTTGACAAATACTTACTATCCAATAACCAATCATACAATTGTTTTTTTGTTTTTTGGAATGGAAGTTATTCCAGACCTGGATCTGGAATGATATAAGGTCTGGTGCCAGGCAAAAACATTTCAGTTTCAAGCCACAAAAGCAAATGACACAGTAATATAATTATTACTAGAACTATTTATTACCAGATGCTTCTGTTGGAATTAATCCAATCTGAATGCTAGTTTATTTGACTCTTTGTGAAAATGTGTTAGGGTTAGGGTTAAAATGTGAGATTATTGTATGAATATTTTACAGGCCAACATAATACAGTATATTTTGAAACCTCTGTAAATTCTGAAAAGACATTACTTTTTTGTATTTGTAATTTACCTGCAGAGAATGGCATAAATGCAGGATTTTTCTTAAAGTTGCCATTGTTATCCAGGAAGTGTTGGGGATTAAAGGACCAGGGGGTCGCCCAGTGCTTTTCATCTCTTAATACAGAGTGCAGTGTAGGAAAGATGACTGTGCCCTGTGGAAGCATCATATCCATTTGACAAGATTGTTTAATGTGCTATACAAGCTTACTGTAATACTCAAAAATGTATTTGTTCACACCATGTTTAAGCAATCTATGCACATTTACACTGCCTGATTGAAAGTAATAAAATGTATCAAACTAAGATACCTTGGGAATTGTATAGCCCCTGAACAAGATGTCCTTTTGTGCAGAGTGAGGGAGGCTGAAGGGGACCACATCCAGAAAGCGTTGAACCTCATGGATGACTGCATATGTGAAGGGGAGGGACTTCTTGTCCTCCATACTAGGGCAATGCTCTCGTCCAATGGCAGCATCAATCTCCTGTTGTATTTTCTCTGAAGATGCAGGACAAAGAGGATTTACACCACACAACTTGAATGGATAGAATGGCCATTCCCATTCAAATCAATGTCTTAGGATGGTCAGAGTGGTGGCCATTTTTATGTCTACTGTTGCCATGGTACCGCTGGGCTAATGAGTGAGGCAAGATGTTCTAGAAGCACCAAAGCAGTGGAAAGTCTGCAATTAAGCTGTCACTTGTTACAAATCTGGTCTGTTACAAGCACAGAACTTGAATGGACAGAACGGTCATTGCAGTGTTTGCTGTGATCATTTGGCTGGTACACAATAAAATGGCAATTATAGTTAGTTGAATGGCGACAGCTCAATTCAGTAAAGCTGTAAAGTGTCACAAGAACTGTACAGATATGTTGTGCTGTGGCTGTAGACTAACTGCAGAAATGACTAAAATAATTTTAACTTTTGGATCTGTGTCCTGCTGTGCTACAGCAGCAACTGTCAAAACTGAAATCTCATATTCACGACAAAATTAAAATAACATTATCAAAGACTGTTTCTCTCATTAGCTCTCCCAATCAACAACTGCAAACTAACAAACCTACCCTGTAAGCATTATCAAAATACATTTCATTTAATTTAACTCCTTATTACTTCAAACTGTGGTAGTCAAACTTTGCGGATTAAATTTTCTTTTAACTTGAAAAGGCCAATGTTAATGGATGCCGGCTGAAACCGTGATTAACATTAACTCCACTAACGTTACAACGATATACAGTCTATGATCCTGAAGCGTTGATTTGAATGAGAATGACCCGTTGTACCCATTCAAGTTCTGTGGTTACAAGTTTCTGCTGTCTTTTTTAAGTAGGTTAGATCAAAGGTTTGACAGGTGAGTAGAATTGTCACTTTGTCCTGCGGTCAGATTATGCTGTTTTCTCCCAGAACAAACTCTTCTATATGTACATTCATTAAGGGCATTTTTTGACATCATAAGGCTAATTGTGGACATTCACAGGGTGGAAGTTGAGGCTCATGCATGTGCGCAACATTGCAAAGATGGATTGTGATTTATCAAAGAGAATTGCATGCAGATGTATATATGCAAGGTTTTATAAATTTGAATATTTTTTGGCACATGTACTTTCCCTGTTTTGTGCTCACATAAGCCTTCAGTTTTGTACTTACGTAACCCTTGGAAACCATGCACAGTTTTATAAAAGAAGCCCCAGGACACATATTCAAATGTTCAAAATTCATTTAGTAATTTCTGCAGTAGGCTGTTCTAGTGCTAGTTCTCAAGTGTGACACATTTTATAGCTCTATTGAATTGAGTTGTTGTCGCCATAGCAACTAACCATACTTGCCATTATGTTGTGTACCAGCCAAATGACCACGGTGAACAGATTAATGACTGTTCTATGCATTCAAGTTTACTGATTTACCCTTAAATCCTTTCAATGCCATTACAAGAGTGTCAACTGCCTGATTAACTACCAGACCACAAAGTATTTAGAACAGGTAACAAAAACAACAACAGTATCTTCTGCTACTGGACATACCTTGTATGTCGGGGTATTTGATGACTACACTGAGTGCATATCTGATAGTTAAGCTGGTTGTTTCTGTTCCTCCCAAAAACAGATTCCACACTGCAGACACCAAGTTGTTATAGTGGAACTCTGTTGTGGGATTGTCCTTTCCCTAAAATGAGACATCGACAGTTTGAATAATAATAATAATGATAATAATAATAATAACATCTGGACAGAGACCTCAGTTGTTATACCTGGAATCTGCTGGAACCACTCTCCCAGTTTGTGGGTCACTGCCCCCACAAAAGATTGAATAATTTCGACAGCCAGTGTGTTTGGATTCTAATGTAAATGTTTTACGTTTATTTTATAATGAAAATGCGCTCTTTTGTGAACCATATGTTAGTACTTAAAGTACTTAAAGTTGTGGACTTGCATATGTGCGTCTGTCTGGCTTTCGATTTCCCCACTTTCCGCTGTGCACTTAAATTTACCAAAGAATTTAAGGTATAAGCCTATGTTATGTTTTGGTTAAAATGTCTTTGAGTAGGCCTCGTAAGTCTGTTGATTCTAGTTGTTTCTTGCAAGTTTTCTCTGCAGGTAGCTGCTGTCTCTTGCATTTTGAATGTTGGAAAGAAAGAATTATATTTTCGTTAATAGGTCTATATAAATATAAACCTGAGGCTGTTATTATTGTATTTTTTGCTCACTGCTGCACTAAACTAGCTGTACTAAACTGTACTCTAGTCTAATCATTCTGCACTTGACTGTACATTGTTAATGTTACAGAGATCTTTAATACAA
>OMKZ01026555.1:2567-14206 GCA_900302535.1 Neoniphon sammara
TTTTTTGTTTTGTGTAATGATTTGATGTTAGTTCATTTGATTTATTCATTTCATATGGTAAATGTTTGGCCTATGAGTGTCTTTGCTGCTGTTATTGTTATTTACAGCAAATGACCACAAATATTTGTGTGATATGACATGAAAATAAATTAACATTTGAAAGAGCCAAAATTGTTTGCTGTTATAGATAAGCCAGAGCTACTAAAGTATCAGTTTTTCATCACTGCATCCTAGATTTGTTATCCTCCTGAATGCACAAACTGCAGATTATATGAAGATTATATTAAATATAAAAATATGAACTTATCAGTTATTGGTATCGCTATCGGCCATGAAAAGCAGGAAATTATCGGTTATCGATATTGGTTGAAATTTTTCATATCATGCATCACTACTTTCCACCTTTCTTACACTGTAGAGGGAGCATTGTGAACTAAGATGTATGTACTGCTTGACTGATCATGATCCTGATATCTGTGCTTGAAAAACTAATAATGATTAGAAATTATATAGGTCACTGAAATTGCGAACTTTGCTTATTGGAACATTTCATTGAAACCACTGAGTTTGTTATGTGAAGCAAATTACCCACCTGTTGCATATATTTACCCGCATTTGGTGGGTGGCAGGTGCTTATTTGCCATTCTGCTGCTATTCATGCTTGAAATGGTAATCTTGTGACACACTGTTCCCATAAATTTCATTAGGACCTAAAGCAGAATTTCCTGGAAAACCAATCCCGTTCAGTTACCCATATGCCTTAAGATTGCCAGAACATTTCCAGTACAGAGTGCCTGTGTGAAAGGGGTTAATGCAAGAGAGAGGACAATGTATTGGGACTGTGGGTTGCCCCGGTAGAACAGTGAACACATTACAACCTTGTCTTAGCATCTCTCCTTTAACACTTTTCCACGGTCCCTGTGCAGCCATTGTCATTTTGTCATCTGACTATCTAACCTCCCCTGTTTACCTGACTTAAGCTTGTTCTGAATTATCTGAGGTTACATCAGGGGTTGGGTCTCATAGATTTCTGTCAGAGTTCTTACCACTAACAGTGTCTCTAAAGCCACTTCAGGCCCTTTGCCTCCTATCTCAGCCCCCTCAAAAGTCAAGTTTTTTTGAGGACTTTGGGGCTGGACTGCTTCTTTATGCTTCTCTTGCTGATGTTGATGTTAGTAACTCGACTTCTTTAGGTTTCTGATTGCTTTCAAGGTTCCCACTGGTCCTGTTGTTTCTGCAGTATCATGGATTGAGATAGTTATGCCAGACAGGTCTCTTTTGGAATAACATGTAGTATTGTAAATGGGCTACTTTCCACAAATAAGTAACAAGACTGAAAATCATAACATTTTTATGTTATGGAAGTGCCCTGACTTTGTTATGGAAAGGTCATGGAATTTTACATTAGGGCCACTGTTGTTTCATCACTGAAACTGATGTAAAGCATCTCTTCAATTATATGGGTGACACCTTTCCAGGCATGTCAGATAGGCGGAATTAAAAGCAAAAACTAAAAAACTTTTATGCTCTTAATCTATAACCCGTCATCAGTAGCATTTGGCCAACTCTCTTGACACAATGCGTGCCATGTCTTTCAGGGTTCCCACTACTCCTGCAATTCCTGAAATATGGAATTTAGAGAGGTGTAGTTCACACAAGGAAAGTCAGGGAATTTGTTGAATTCTCTGGGGGATATCAAGGAGTTTCACAGCAGGAATGCAGAAAAATTTATTTTCCAACTTGTTTTATGCATCTATTGCATGCTTTCTAGCCCATCCGGAGTAGATATCAAGCTGAAAAACATGAACCAACCAGGAAGGAAAAACATTTCTACCTCATGGAAGCGCTTTAAGTTATGGAAGCGTCAGGGAGTTTTAAATCAGGGCCACAGTGGGAACCCTGTCTGTCTGAGCTGTGATAGGCTGGCTGGTTTGATTGACTCCTGCATCTCATGTTCTGTTTTCCACGCTGTGATGATGATGATGATGATGATGCATCATACCCTGCCCACCCGTAGTGCTAGGGTTGCTCACCACTTTTCTCCTGTTCTTCCTGCCTGACCCCGGATGACCATCACCACAACAACCTTGGCCTGTCTTACCCTGCATCATCACTGTCGTCTGTCTCAACATCTGGGGAATTCGATCATCTGTCTGGACATTCCTGGACAACTCAATTCCCGGTTTTGCCACTCCTGACTGTTTTGATTGGATGCTATGGCTGGGCGTGGGCAATACCATTGAACAATGCTGCACCTGTGATGCACTCGTGGACTTTTTGTTGACCAATATCTGGACTTAACTTTTTTTTACATTTTATTTTTGTCATCTGCACTGGGATAAACATGCTGGGCATGTTTTCCCTTCGTGTTTGTACTGGTTTGGTTGGTTATCGGATTCGAATGTGTGTCCGATCTCTGCGTTCTTGCCCTGGGATCACTGTGGCTCAGGTAGGCCTCTAGGAATGTGTGTGTGTGTGTGTGTGTGTGTGTGTGTGTGTGTGTGTGTGGGGAGATTAAATGGCTAAAATAGAATATAAAGTGGATTGAAAGTAGTTTCTTGAATTACTTCATGTTGTACATGCCAAATGCTGCAATACATCTGTTAGAAAACATCCACATTAAGAAATCTCCTTCCCCTGGGGTGTGTGTGTGTGTCTGTGTCTGTGTCTGTGTCTGTGTCTGTGTCCCCGTGTCTGTGTGTGTGTCCGTGTCTGTGTGTGTCCGTGTGCGTGCATGCGTGCGCACAGATTGATGAAGAAGTAGCCAAACTGCTGGAGCTCAAGGCTCAGCTGGGAGTAGATGATGGCAAACACCAGTTTGTCCTCAAGACAGCCAAGGTAAGACCAGTTTCAATGACTTAGCAGGGTTTTCCATCTATGTAACTGACAGTGATACATTGAAAAGAAGTCTCCCCAGCTTAATTGTCAACCTGTGTAAAGCATCGTCTCTTGTGTTTATACCAGTTGAAAACACATTAAGAAATAATGTGAGCATCAGTCAGAACTTCATTTTGTTGTGCTAGGCTAGGAATAGCTAACTATCAGATGTTAATACCCATTTCCCTCTGCTCACAAACCTTGTTTATTAAAGGAATACTCAAACGTTTTGGGCAAAATACCCTTTATCCAGCTTACCCAGACTGAGACAAGATGTTCGATACCATTCTCACCTCTGTACGTCCACTGGTTCAGTTTTATAGCATTTCATGTTGGCTTAGCCTAAAGACTTGAAGTCATTAGCCTAGCTCCATCAAAATGAAAAAAATAAAACGAACAGCAACTCCAAAGCTGTCTTTTTTACACAATGTATCATGTATTACACCATAATGAAGTACACATAACCGAAATACACATAACTGAACTATAATCACTGAACACACATGTTCAGTAGTTATAGCATCTAATTTCTCCTAAAACAACTCTCGTTTTTTAATACACATGATACAAATACACATGATACATGATGTGTAAATAAGACAGCTTTGGAGTTGCTGTAAGGATTATTTTATCACTTTGATGGAACTAGGCTAATGACTCCTGTAAATGTCTTTATGCTAAGCTAACACAAAATGCTACCCACTGGAGCCGAACCAGTGGATGTACAGAGGTTAAAATGGTATCGAACATCTTGTCTCAGTATAAAAGCATAAAAATCATGATGAGCCCAGTGAATAGCTTAGTCTATCAACAGTTCAGAAGTGGGTTTGGACTTTCTGAAATGTTGTCGTAAAATATAAGTTCACCACAGGGAAACATCTAATGTCTCTTTGTCAGGGAACAAGGGACTACAACCCCAAGCAGATGGCCATCAGAGAGAAGGTTTTTAACACCATCATCAGCTGCTTCAAACGCCATGGAGCTGAAACCATTGACACACCCGTTTTTGAACTGAAGGTAGGCAGACACTTATGTATGTGCACAACACATAACACATGTAATTGCAAACATTTCATTATCTTCATGTTGGTGTTTGTAGGAAACGTTGACAGGGAAATATGGTGAAGATTCCAAGCTTATCTACGACCTCAAGGACCAAGGAGGAGAGCTGCTGTCCCTCAGATATGACCTCACTGTATCCTTAGAAACTACTCTAAACCCACAACCCACTAATACAACTATATAACTAATATGTGGTGTTGGAAGATGCAATTCCAAATTGCAAAATCCATCATTTCAAAAGATGCAATTTCTGCCTGGTTCTAGTCAACCAGAGATGTAAGATAATTGGACATCCCTGCTCCCCAACTAGCTGTTGCATTGCACTGAACCTTTTTGTTTTGCTGCATCACTGCTACCAGAAGAATGTAACAGTGCACAATAATGGTTAAAAGTGAAAATAGCCTCATACATGATTGTGTCATGTCAGGAGTAACTGCAGCATGATGAATTACATTAATCAAGACAGCAGTATGTCTCTGCAAGCTGTAATGTATTTCAGAAAATAGTTGACACCTTTGAGTTCTGGGAGTAGGGCAAACATGCAGTAGAACAGAAAGTAGTAGCTTCTGATTGTGGCAAATAAATGAGTTCAGATGTTTTATGGGCAATAGCAATGAAAGGAAAAAAATTAAGACACTGGCATTATCCATTGTTTGACCTGAAGGTATCCTTAACCTTAACTGTCTTTCATTATGAATACTTTATTACCTCCACAAAGACTGGTCATCTGCAAAATCTGCTTTTTTATTTTTATTTTATCTCCATTTTTGGTGCCACTTGCTCATTGCTGTGGTGTTCTTGCGCCACACTTCCAGAAATCACTTGTCAATCAAACAGTGAGACCCATCTATGTTTTTCCTTGGGTTATAAAATTTTCTTTTCTTCAGTTATAGCCACGATAGTGTTTACTGGTCTTGCTAACTACTCATTTCTTCCTCTATTTAAACAAACAAGGAACTAATTACTCCCTGTGTGCCAGAAGATTCTTCAAAGTAAAGACTCCGACATTGGGTCTTCAGAATAGCAGAAGAACAGCAAAATCTTTCATGAACTGGTTAGAGGTTGAATTTATTTATATCAAAATGTCACTATTTATATATAGTACGATTGAGCCCCACCCCCACGCCTCCACTTTGTTTGAAAGAGTGGTCCTTGACCCACCCTCTCTCAGGTACCCTTTGCCCGCTACCTAGCAATGAACAAGATCACTAACATCAAGCGCTACCACATCGCCAAGGTCTACCGCCGCGATAACCCAGCCATGACCCGTGGCCGCTACCGGGAGTTTTACCAATGTGTGAGTGATCTTTAAGTACATAGGTGTTTGAGTGTAGCTGTTAGCCTTGTCTCAGAGCATTTTTTGTCCTTGGAGTACCGCATGGGTGGAAGTTACTGTACCAGAGCAGTTCAGATAGTGTCAGTTTAAGTTGTCAGTCACAGAAAAGGAAAGTGCTGTAACTGGAGTTAAATTCCTATACTTTGATTGTCTCAAGTGCGCTCATTGTAGTGTCCTTTGTTTTTAAATCCCACCCATCTGGCACCTAAGGAAGTGTTTGTTAATAATTTGAATTTGCCCCGTTCACTATCACAGAGATTAGCTAAATGTTAAGGCAAATCCAACATCTAAATTTCCCAAATCAGAGCATAGACCATGCATAGGGAGGCACAGGCTATTTTTAGTTGTTTTAGAATATGACATCACAAATGATTTGACCACAGTATGATTTGCAGGGTGTACTTATTCTGCAATTTTATATCATTACCTTGAGTCTTGGAAAAACAACTATAAATTTGTTTCAAATTAAAATAATTTATATTGTTACTAATTCTTTCTCTAGTGACTCACTGTCCCCTAAAGAGCTACAAACTGTTTTCGGGACATTTATAACAACCAGAAAAGAGCTATGACTCTGATTGCCTAGCAGTAGATGAGTGGTCAAGGAAAGTCAGCTGTCTACATCTTAACCCAATAATGTGCTAGTTTGCCCATTTCAGTGACATTTTTTTTCTAAATGTAACTTTGGCAAAACAACAGATTGAACATTTTTCATTTCTTATTGTGAAATGGAACCTCTACAAATATAAAACCCATGAAAAACAGTAGGTTTTCCGTCTCTGAATATTATGTAAATTGTACACTATTTTTTTCATTCGACTGACCCAGCATCTTGTGTGTGTGCCTGTCAGGATTTTGACATAGCTGGGCAGTATGACCCCATGATTCCTGATGCTGAGTGCCTGAAAATCGTCCATGAAATCCTGAGTGAGCTGGACCTTGGAGATTTCCGCATCAAGGTCTGAGATGTCAATCACAGATGTCAAAGATGTGCAGGCTAGCAGGCTATCAGTATGCGTTAACTCTGCATTAACCTCCTCCAAATCCAGGTTAATGACAGACGAATCCTGGATGGGATGTTTGCCGTCTGTGGTGTTCCAGGTGATAAATTCCGCACGATCTGCTCAACAGTGGACAAACTGGACAAGGTATGGGTACTCACTGGTGTCCATTGAACTGGTAAGATTGTTTGGAAAAAAATAGACCAATACATTAAAATTTTATCTCTTTCAAATTAAGAATCAATTATGTAAGTCCTCATATCAATACTCTAAAGCCATGCTGATTTAGAGAAGAGCAGGTTTTTGCTATGAGAACATGGAGATCCTGCTTGACAAAACTATGGCCGTATCCAAATGTCCCAAGTCAAAGGAATGGGCACTCACAAATTGTGGTTTAACATAGCCTGATGTTGACTGTAGTGCTAAGCTTGAATACATGTGTTTTTACAAGCACAGGGCTGCACGACAGCATAAAAGGGCTAATGGAATGATGTGTTTCATGTACATCATATCTATTACAGTAAACTTTGGGAAATCTCACTAGTAACTAGGAACTTTTGGCTTCCTTATGTCTTAGTAATAATGACAGTCACCAGTAAGCCGATAAAAGCTAATTTCAAGGCAGATATTTGATTGTATGTCTCATTTCAGAACAAAAACTTTGGGCATTGTTCACTAAAAGGAATGTCACTTGTAATCTTTGCCATTTGCTGTAAAATGCTGTAGTAATGTGACAAATGCCCCAGCAGGATGTTGAATCAGTTTTTGCTTCCAATTTTTTTCAATGTTCCTCTTCCCCTTTCCTTCCATTCTTTTCCTTCCACATCTCTCTGGTCTTTTTCACATTCACTCGCTCACAAATTACCTCTTCATGCCATCTTTTCTTCATATTTGTCTTGTCCCCCAGATGTCTTGGGAGGATGTGAAGAATGAGATGGTGAACGAGAAAGGCTTGTCAGAAGAGGCTGCTGACCAGATCGGGGAATATGTCAGTATGCAGGGTGAGACTATAAACCATGACCCCACCATTGGCCACCATGTATGGAAATATCACTGCCCTGTGCTCACCAGTACAGGTTAAGTCTTCTCTCAGTGTGGTCCATCTCTGATATAAAGGATGTATTGCACTTTGGTTGATCTAATATTTATTGTAAAATTTATCAAAACTACATTGGTTTCCTATAGGAAACCTAAGGTCCAATCAACAATTTTCCACTCAAACAGTCATTTTGAGACTTCTGACACCTAGTGGTTTGGTGTACTAGAGCCTCTATAGGCCTTGTAATCTTTATCTAAAAAGAGATGCCTTGCTTCAAGTTTGTCATATTGCTGTGAGCATTTAGACAATATCAGCTTGATATCTAACTGTTATTGTAACTGTGAGTGGTGTGTTGTTGTGGTGTAGGTGGAATGGACCTAGCAGAGCGCCTCCTTCAGGACCAGAAGTTGTCTCAAAGCAAGGAAGCCTGTGCCGGCCTTACAGACATGAAGCTGCTCTTCAGTTTCCTGCAGATCTTCCAAGTCACAGACAAGGTGAGACAAGCAAGGGGATAAGAATCAAGGGTGAAAGTTCATAGGAGATAGGTCAGAGAGAATCACAATGTGCTTCTGCGTGAAACATTCAGTAAAGATAGCAGATTCAGAGTGGTGGTTAAAATTTTGCTGACTCATTTATACAAGTTCATCATGAAGTAGTTTGCCACATGGTAAATATGTAGATTGAAATGTTAGGCTAGTTAACCATTCAGACAGTTGAGACACAGGAGGAAGGTCTGCCAAAGTTTAGATGTAAAGCCAGTGTAATTTGATTGTCTCAGTCAGAGAATATATATGGTGGACAACTGGGACAAAGTTAGAGTATAGGCAAAATTAAAAAATCTTCTTGAGGCATTCAGCTGTTATAGTATCAAAAACTTACTAGTGTGGCAGTTGATCCATATGTGATAATTAATAAAAGACAAACTTTACTGACATTTAGCCCTTATAAGGAGGTAATTTCTCTTAACCTGAATTGATTCTAATGTGATCTTTTGATCAGATCCCAAACAAGTGTGCATGAATTTGCTTTATTATTTCAGTGTTATCGTTGTTATCCCGGGTTTTAATGGAGAGTTCGTCACTCTCTTTTACTCTCCTCCTACGCTGCTACCATTTCCCTGTCTCTATTTTACCCACTTTGTCCCATCATCTCCAGGTTGTCTTTGACCTCAGTCTGGCCCGTGGGCTCGACTATTACACCGGTATCATCTATGAGGCAGTGCTGACCCAGATGGGAGTGGCCCCGGCCCCTGTCTCTTCTGAAGCCCAGAATGGGGCATCAGAGGAGAGTGTTAGTGTAGGCAGTGTGGCTGGTGGAGGGCGCTATGATGGCCTGGTGGGCATGTTCGACCCCAAGGGTAGGAAAGTGCCCTGTGTGGGAGTTAGTATTGGCATCGAGAGGGTCTTCTCTATCATGGAGCAGAAGGCAGAGGTAAGACGGGGAGTCCGGGTTAGGGCATACGAAACAAGCTTGTTTGAATGCCTGTGGGCCACATTTGCAGATCACATTTCCAGTTTAACAGTATGTTATTTATGTCATTGTTCTGCTAACTTTATCCACAACACAGTTTTAGTTTGATGTCTCCATGGTGAAAAAGAGCAAAAATGTTTTGCCATTGTTACCGATCTTCCACATTGGAGCGAGTTGGTGCCTGTTTTGTGGCATTGTACAGACAATCTTGTAATGAATGAGAGGTCAGGACTCTCATCACTTGCCTCCTGATCCAGTCGAGACCAACACCATGGTTTCAACCATGTTAGATTTTTATTATGACTTCAATCTGGACCTGACATTTTCCTGTAGCATGAGCTGGTCAACCACTTCAATCTGGAAACCAGTAATACTCAGTCAGAGTTGAGTGCTAGAGAAGGGAAAAAAATGTAGGAGCAAGCTGTTCACCTCCATGTTTATTCCAGATTTGTGTTATTGTTGTGGGTGGTGGGAAATTTTAGGGGTGGACATCAGAACTTGGATAGTGTATAACTATAACCGAATGGTCAAGTGGACATGTTCCCCAAATGCTGTTCCCGGTCACCAAGTGTGTGTTTACAAAATCAGTGGTAACAAAGTGTGCGTTCATCTGCAACACAAACTAAAAATCTGTGGATATCAGTGGGTAAATGTGAGATGTCCAGTGTTTTCAGTCTGTTCAGCCTAATGGTAGTGTGTTGTCCAGGCTTCAGCGGAGAGGGTTCGTACCACAGAGGTCCAGGTCATGGTGGCCTCAGCCCAGAAAAACTTACTGGAGGAGAGGCTCAAACTCACTACTGAGCTCTGGAATGCTGGCATTAAGGTGTGTGTGTTTGTGTGTTTGTTTGTGTGTGTGTTCTGTGTTTGCTAAAGCAGGGGTTGTGAAACACATTACATTACACATGCATATTTAATCAGATTTAGCCCAAGGGACTATATTTTAGTTGTTGAATTAGTATTGAATTGTAGAACTTTCTTCACTGGTTCTTACACATGCTCTTACACATGCTCTTATTGTGTAAATTAAATTCTGAATTTGAATTATAGCAAAATTAAACCATTCCTCAGTATCCTGAACACTGGAACCTCCTCAGTTCACCTGCGTGTTCCTGAACTCCACATATACAATCACTGTTGGTGACATCCCATTATGATTAAATCAATATGTGGCCTCGACGTATAGGGCATGGGAAAAAAATACTTAAGTCATGGCCTTGACTTAATAAGTTGGTGTGCATCGTTAACTGTAGTGCCTACACATTGTGTGGTGTATTATTGTCTGATGGACATTTTTTTACTCTTCTAAAAATGCATGTGGTGTCTCTGTTACTTAATATGAATTTTTTTCCATGATGGCAATTGTTTTTTTTGTTTTTTTTTTTTACAAACAACACAAATGAGAACAAAACTTATCAATTTAAATTTCACAGCTGCTAATATAGGTTTGCTGGATTAGCAAGTCTTTGATCTTAAATGGAAATCCTGATCAATTTAGCAAACAGTCTGTCCCCACATCTAGAAACACCTTAACAAGGCATCAGATGTGTCAGACTAATGTATGAATAGTTTCCGTTATTACCATTCACTAAAAAATAGGGCACTCAATAGAAAGTTCAGCTATTAAGGACCAAGATTATTCTTTTCCCAACTACCTCACTTCACTCGGGACATGCCAAGATCCTTATCATGACTTTGCTGGCCACATTAGAAAAAGTGGTCCTTCAACAGATACTTTCTTTCCTGAACAACAGTAACATTTTTGAGAAGTTTCAGTCTGGTTTTTAGGCATATCACAACACAGAATACACACTGTGAAGAACTTGTTTTTTGATAACTTTTGCTCAATTCTGTTTGTTGTAACGCACTTTGGTACAAACTTGGTTTGTTCTTAAAGTGCTCTATAAATAAATTTGACCTTAACCTTGACATTAAGTATCTTGTTGCCACTAGGCCTGCACAATATGAGGAAAATCTGCGATGTGCAATAACATTGTTCAATATTGCGATGACGATATGACTTGCGATAAATATTTAAGTTATATAGTTCCGATGTCTTTCTGCTTTAATAGATACACTGCTACCATAGACCCCAAATACTGGACCGCCTATGCCCAGTAAATAAAGAAATAAAATGAAATTATTTCAAACATGCTTTTACTGAACAAACTGCACATGAATACTGAGGCAATTAAACATTAATTTACCACCACTTGGTGGTGAGTTGGATCGGAGTCTGGCGGAGCCCGCTGTCAGGGAGGTCTTTAACTCCCACCTCCGGGAGAGCTTCGACCAGATTCCGAGGGAGGTTGGAGACATTGAGTCCGAATGGACTCAATGTCTTGTTGATGCAGCCATCCTTAGCTGTGGCCGTAAAGTCACCGGTGCCTGTCGCGGCGGCAATCCCCAAACCCGGTGGTGGACACCGGAAGTAAGGGATGCCGTCAAGCTGAAGAAGGAGTCCTATCGGACCTGTTCAGCCCATGGGACTCCTGAGGCAGCTGACGGGTACCGGCAGGCCAAGCGTGCGGCAGCTCGGGCGGTTGTGGAAGCAAAAACTCGGGTCTGGGAGGAGTTCGGGGAGGCCATGGAGGAGGACTACCGGTTGGCCTTGAAGAAATTCTGGCAAACCATTCGGCGCCTCAGAAGGGGGAAGCAGCTCTCCGCCAACACTGTTTACAGTGGAGGGGGATATTGTTGGACGGTGGAAGGAATACTTCGAGGATCTCGTCAATCCCACAGTCATGTCTTCTGTGGGGGAAGCAGAGGCTGGGGACCCAGAGGTCGATTCATCCATCACCTGGGCTGAAGTCACTGAGGTAGTTTGTAAGCTCCGCAGCGGCAAGGCACCAGGGGG
>OMKZ01026556.1:0-32328 GCA_900302535.1 Neoniphon sammara
TGGCCCACGTCCCTGCAGGCTGTCGCAAACACTCCAGCCTCCTCCTCCTCTCAGTCAGCTTGTTCATGTGTAAACAGAAATGTAAGGAGTGTGTTTTTTTTGTTTGTTTTTTTTGCTTGTTTGTGGGTATTTTTATTAATACGTGACAGTGATTTTTTCCCCTCTCCCTCCTCCTCCTCTTATTATTATTTTCAATGCCATGGAATGTGTTGCTCAGCCCTCACTACTAGTCTGTTCAGCAATATGAAACCGTCTTGCGGAATGGGCAACATGTTTGGAAAGGATGCTTCTCTGCCTTCAGACAAACAGTTTCCATAGTGACTTGTGAATGTGTGTGTGTGTGTGTGTGTGTGAGAGAGAGAGAGAAAGAGTGAGAGACTGGGTTTTTTTTCCTAGCCAGTGTAAAAATAACATTGATTTTTCCAGATCATAGGGACAAATATCCCGTCTTACATGCACTCTGCTAATGCTCATGTAATTTACCCATTTACCGTCACTCCCCCTCTATATATTGGCTCCAGTAGGACACTGGTTCACTATTGAAGTTTGACATTACATTCCCTCGGACTCAAGAATGTTTTTTCTCCCCATGGAGACGTTATAATAATGACATACTAAGATTTTGGAAATACAAGTGCAATAAATATTGCTAAAAATCTTGTATGCAAGCACACACATTTGTATAGGCGACTCATTCATTGTAGCTTACGTGAAAAAAGGGCATAGTCATAATATGCTGTATCTCAAAAGGACCTTCACGTTAGATCAGTGCCGGTTTCAATCAGCCTCTTTTCATACCCAACTTGTTTCAGTGAGTGAGACTTTCTTACGTGGAAATGGATTTTCCCTTGTGTCTGTGAGAGAGCATCAGTGGTTTGATTTATACAAAAGCAGAATATTGGATTTTCAGTCCTGCGTGAGCCATGTTTCATCTTTTTAGCGTTTAATTACAAAGAAAACAGTTCTAGGCGACCATAGGGGACAAAAATCTGATTTTCTGTTATTACATGAATCCTACGAGTATGTGGAAAGTGTGAAAAAAATCAGAGAGCAGATCCACTGTGGAGAGAAAAAAAAAAGTGTCCCTCAGTCTGGCAAGTAGTGGCTTAGGAAAATAGAGACAGCTGCCAGTGTAAGGCAGTAGGCCATATTAAAATGTGTACAGCAATTCATCTGGTGTATACAGGGCTTTTTAAAGTCACTCACTTGCACTGGCCCAGTTCCTGTTTTCCCTTTTGACATGGACATTAGAAATGGACATGAAGGCACAATAAGGCTAATTGTCAGTATCTTCTTTTTGAAAGGTGGCAACAGCTCAACACAACACATTGGAGAGCTGTTTGTTGTTATCCACAGCATTAGATACTGATCTCAGACATTGATCTTTCTCGCACATCCAGTCATTGGAAACCAAGCTCATCCAGTTGAGACAGATGGCATTTTGTTGTTGTTTGCATTGTGCTAGCATATTACATTACTCCCACCTAGTGGTAATTGAATGAAGTAAAGAGTTTTCATCTGACTAATGAACATTTAACCTATGTATTTTTATTTATTTAAATCTCGCCTTTTGCCTTGTAAATCTATTGGTCTTCAAAGTTGGAAACCGTATGTTGTTTAAAAACAGTTTTGAGATTTGTACAAGTTTGCTTCGAACTGAGTGAAATAAATGGAAGTGCTGTTGAGCCTGTTTTCTGCTCATGTTTATTTCAGATGTGGAGTGATGTAATTCTGTCGAGTTTGATCCTGAAATCATAATGTTCCACCTTATGTGCTGTACAAGAAGATCTTTACAGGTGATACAAAAACCTAAGAGTGCTGTTCTGAAAGCTAGGATGTTAATCTGCTATCCTGTCCTTCAACAAGTGAATCAGTGTAGTGTTCTGTTGTAAAAGTATTCAAGTTATTACAAATATACCAAAATCTTAGCTTGTGAATAATAGAAGCTTTTACATTCAGCTTCTTGTAATGTCCCATAACATGAGATGACGTTTAAGTGTTACACTTAAAATTTGCATAAAAAATATTAATTTATTGAATGACAATAGACAATAGACCTTTTTCACAGCAGCCATTTTGACATGAAATAGGTAAACACAGGTGTTACTAATCATCACATTAATTAAGGTAAATGGAACAGAACCTTAATTAATGTCATGAGGAGCACCTGTGTTTATCTGCTATTTCATATCAGAATGGCTGCTAGGTCTTTGACACACACAAGGCTACTTCAGGTGTGTAACCACTGCATGGTAATTCTGTTTATGGATTTTAAATGTTAGGAGTTGATTCTCTGCGCCACAAAAAGACATCACAGTGCTGTTAGGTGTTTTTTGCTGCCTCCTGTTTTTGACTCAGATCGACCTCAGTCTGTCTTCAGGGCTTGCTGCACTGACTGTGGCACTCTGCTGGCATAGTACTGGTGGTTGCGTAGTGTAGCCAACACCCCGGCAGAGTTCATGTGCTTCACATTAGCATCATAGCGGTATGCATTGCCATGCATGTCAGTCAGTTTACCTAAACAAGAAAAAAGGCGTAGATGAGAAGTTACTTTGCACGTAAATCATTTCGTCCTCTTGCTACACAGGATCAGGAAAACTATGCAGGTTTGTGCTGGTTTGTTTTAAAAGTACTCTAAAATGTTTACATGGGGACACATTTTTGCATACTCAGGCCATCCACAAGTTCTATTGTTGGGCTACAGGAAGGATGGTTTTTACCTCCGACAGCATGCAGAATGGCCTCAGGAGCACAAGTGTCCCACTTCTTGCATCCGGGACTAGCAAAGACATAAGCAGAGGCCTTCCCCTCAACAAGCTGGATAATCTGCAGAGACATGATTCATGTAAGCAGGCATTCTTCAAGCCACACCAGCATTTTCCCCTGGTGTAGTGCTAAAAGTAATAAGGCTTATTAATTTCAGTGTCACACACTCAAGGTTCCCAGCTCAATTTAGCTTACAAAACTTATCCATACCATCATGTGTGTATAACAGGCATATTCTGAAACAAAACCAGGTATGATACAAAGTAAACTTCTTCCTGAGGCTTAACAGATAAAAGTTCCACATAGAATCTACTGTTCATGAAGCACAACCAAAGTCTTTCATAATCATCAAACCAAAAGAAATGAGCAGAAATAGAGGTCATTTTCAGCTCATTCTATAGAGGATAAGAGAACATAAAAAGAAATGTGGTTTAAGTTTCTCCCAACTGGCATATCGGACAATTCTGTCTTTCTCTGATATACCACTGAACTTTTGGGTTTCTATAGCTGTTAGTGATGTACCTGCTTTTAACTGAGCACAGAGAAACCTTTGGATTCTGGATGACATATGGTTCTGGCACATACCTAGCACTAATAAAAATCGTGGTTACAAAGTGCCTCACAATCAGAAAAATATACATTAAATGATGAAAACAATGATTAAAAGGGCAGAAAATGAAGACAGACGAATATTGAAGATTCAATTCGGATAAGGAAGAACTAAGGTTATTGTGACTGCTGCCTATTAACCTATGAAGCCAAACAAAATGAAATAAAATTTGTTTTCAGACATCCAACACGTAATGTCAGCAAAACACTTAACAGGGCTGATTAGACTTGGAGCAAAATTTTGTCACCACCTGTGTCTACGGGTGATGATGTCACCTGCCACCAAAGACCAGTCACTCTGCTTTTCACCATTAGAGGTCAGTCTTCACACAGATTTGGCTTTGAGGTTTACATACTTGAATGTAGCTGGATGTACAGAGGAATCAAGATCCCAGTTTACATTTGAACATGTTTAGTCAGTTTTCCACTCTCAACCCCATCTCACCTTATTTCCAGCTCCACCCACTCTTACAACCTCATGAGGTTCCATGGCGTCTACACAGTCCATCACTACTTTGTTGCTATGGGAACGGGTGGTGGTGACAATACGCCTGTCACCAGGGACTTCCTGCAGCTGAAACCCGAATGCCCCTAGTCCCGGCATTCCCCAGATAGTTCTTCCTAGCTTGGCCCCCGGTCCAAGCTGGGGAGACATGAGAGTGGGTTAAACATGAATGTGGCACGACTAAGTGGCGGCTTTCAGGATTTAGCAGCAGAATCACTGAGTTTGGTCTGTACCTGGTAGTTGTAGAAAGGCTGGTTGATAACGCCAGCAATAGCTTTGCCTCCATATGCAATACCAATGAGAACAGTCACGTTATCCAGGAGCCCTGGGGTCAGAGAATGCCAAGAGGTTAACTGGAGGTTATTTAACAAAGCAAATAACTTACTTTAATTATGCTATGTAAACATTTCCACTGTGAGCAGTAAGGTGTCATGGTAGCATTTAAGTACAGGACAGAAAATAAGAGGCGAATCTTAGTTGGTGTTTGAACTAAAAGTTTAGGATGACAGATCCATTCCGCCTCTGCACAGCATCACCACTTTCTTTGGGCAAATTGACACTTGCAGGGTTTAGGCTTTTATGAGACAGTCCTGTGCCTTCTATCTGTCACCATACAGAGAGCTGTGCTGAGGGGCTGAGAGGCGTCCGACCCTGTGAGCGGTGTCTGGGCCTCAGCTAGGAGACGGAGGCATCTCGACGCTGGTCGGCGGGGAGAGACAGATTGGGGCGGACAGGCAGAGGAGGCAGGGGTTATATAGAGAGGGAAAGAGAAAAGGTGAAAGGGAATGTGAAGGGTCAGCCCCGATACCCACGAAGCCAGAAGGCAACTGAACAAGGTAATCACAAGGTGCCGAAAAATGGTCCACAGAAAGCTTCTGCATCCCAGTGTCAACAAAGCAGAATGAAATGAAACTGAATGAAAACTAGGGCTTCCATACACACACTGTAGCAGCTGATGATATAACTGCTGGATAATGTAATAACTTTCAAAATGTATTAAAAACTGTTGATATGATATAATTCCTATTATTACACTGACAATGATTACATAATGATAATATTGCTTAATGATGTAACAGCTTGTGAGAATAAAACTGTATTAACTCATTATGAGGCAATATTATTGTTACATCATTGTATTATTGTTACACCATATCAAACATATGTTACACCCCTTATGAAGTCATAATTACCAGTTTGTGTAATAATGTGTTATTACATTAACCAGGAATTTATTTTAACAGGTTTAATTGCATTTTTAAACCTGTTCAGAGGGACATTTCATTATATGCTGTCAGGTTTATTACATTATCCAGTAGTTATTACATCATCGTCAGTTGCCAGGGAACTTAAGAAGAGGTCAATTTGATATACAAGGTTCAGGATGTATTATTAGGGTAGCTGCAGCAATTATGATAACATGCTGTAAAGCCAGATTGTGTTAGCTAATGAACATGAACTTGATCCCCTATATGGTGAGCTGATTGAGCCAGTTCAGTGCTAACTGTGTATAAAAAAACAACAACAACAACAACAAAAAACAAAAAACAAAACACATCTTAAAAGCTTACCTTCAGTATATTCCTTGGTGCCATCGAGGGGATCAACCCACACAACTAGCTGAGCATTAGAAAACAAACATTCAGAAGCAGTATGTATACACAGTAAGAGTTAACACCTTCTGAGAGCTAACAGCCATCATACAGTCAAGCATCAGCGCAACTGTGCTGCTCTTTCTGATACACAGGGAACATTTTGTACATTAGCCACTCCACCCAAACTAATGAGCAACAGCATTTCTATTGCTAAAACTATTATCCACTGTATTCCTAATTCTATTGGCTGTTACCTCCTCCTCTTTCAGGCCACTATATTCTGCCGGACAGCTCTTCTGGAGGATCTCCTCAGCCTGGCCATTCTCAATGAGATCTTCCTTTATCTCCTCAGATGGAAGCTCCTATTTGAACAGGGCATAGATGAACAACCTCTATTGTTACTGTCCTTCCAATGTCTAAATTATCTTTCTTCTATTTTTAAACATTTTATTACATAGAAAACAGATTATCAAGACAAGAAAGTCTGAAGTAAGAGAGATGGGGTGGCCATGTTGTCGATGGGGACTGTTTGAAATGACAAGGTCAAGAGCATGTGGTGAGAAAACAATGTGTTTCCCTCGCACACTCACCTCCTCTCCAATGATGGTAATCCTGGGGAAGCGTCTGGACAGAGAAGCACAAATGCTCTGCTGTGCTAGTCTGTCTGCCAGTGTCTGCAGATCATTAGCCCCGGTCTGGAAACAGCCACACAGAGGAGGAGAAAGAAAAAGTCTGAAACCAGTCCATCTCATTACAGTCGACGAAATATTATTAGCCTTTGGCTTCTCTTACAGTTAAAATTACAATGCAACCTAAATTTACAATATTTACACACTGTTCAAACATGACTAACTGTGGCGCAGGCTACATGCATATTTTATCTGCATCCTGTGCAGTGGTCCTGATCGCAAATGTAAACGAGACTCCCACCTTTTCCACAATGCCAAGCTCTCCACTGTGCAGGACCTTCCTCACAATGGCCCCGGCCTTCTCAGCCACAGCGTAGGCAGAGGCCAACAGGCGCATAACTACCACAGGATTACTGGACATGACTGCTGGATAGAGGAGACAGCACAGCACACCTTTAAGGCAGTGTGTGTTTGATCCAAACCGATTCACACAAACAGCTAATACCTGATGCAAAGTACATGATGGTCATTATGAGGTGCACATCATACACTGAATACACAACATATTAGGGACATCTTCCTGATATTGAGGTGCAGACCCTTTTGCACAACCTAAGGTCCCAAAGCTTAAAAACCCTTCTGTTCACAGTCTGCATCTCTTTATTTCCTTGTCCAACTTTATGATTGGTATAGATTTAATAGGGTAAATCAATAAAGGCTAATGATTTATACCTAGATCCAGTTCATCAATTTACTTCATTAAAAGAGCAAGTGTCCCAAGTGTATTCCTCCATTTTCCTCTCATATGCTCAGTGAAGGACACACAGACAGGGTCAAGCCTAAATCTAGAGGGAACTGAGCAGGCAACTTTGGGTATAAGGATATTTAGCTAGAGAGAGACTACAGTACATTCAGTTGGCAATTAGCAGTGTGCTTTTGCAGTTACAGCGAACAAGCTTTTGTGAGGAAACCAGAAACAGTAATACAGTACTGGTTTGAAAATAACATCTACACAATGAAGTGAAATTTCTACTTACTGTTGCTAAGGCAAAGAGCCACCAAGCGTTGATTTCACCGGTACCTGGCGTTTAATTTTCGAAACGTAGGAAGTGCAAAGACATCTGCGTCCCAGTTGAACTATTAAGATAGTTCACACCAAGCCAAGACTATGGAAACCAAACCGCTATTGCCCTCTGTACCGGAAGACGCGTGTATAAATGGTCAGCTAGTAGTACAGTCACTGCAGCTAATTTATGCAATAACCGTCATGAATATTCATTAAGGACACGCAGCTGCAAAATATTACACTTGTAGGAGCAGCTGATAAACAAAATTCTTTTAGTGGTATATTGAAAAGCGACTGGTTGGTTTCCGTTTAGGTCAATCAGTAAGCCTTTCCGGGAGAAATATTGAACTGGTGGGACGCTATCACGAACTGCAATCTAAAATAATAGTCGGCCTAGAAGAAACATTATAATATCACTGGTTTAGTCCGTCTGTCTACGACATTTCAGCGGAGGCGGAAGTAGGTAGGAGTGGAACTTCTCGCTGTGATTGTTGCATCTATTACGCGCTTTCGTTCAAGGCGGAAGTGACTCAAAGGAACGTTGGGTCCAAGTGCTCAAATGTACCGTCCGCTAGTTTCTTTCTTTCTTTCTTTCTTTCTTGAGGACTTTACAAGAACATACTGCACCATTTCACATGAATCACCAACCGAGTACACATTTTCACAGGTTAAGCAAAGGATAGAAAACTTCACAAAAAAGTTTAGGTTTAGTCTTAAAGTATTTACATGTATGTATAAAGAATTCCCTTAATAACAAGTTATTGAGAACAAAGTCCAAGTTCTTATCTTCCATACGAATACCAAATTTAATTGTCACTGTTACAGGTGACATTACAATTTACTTAGACTGTAACCAGCTCTGCATATTCCAAAAAAGCAGTACCCATCCACAATTTAATATAAATAAATAAAAAATACATGTTCCAAACTTTTAATTTCCTTTTCACAAAATACACAGTTATTCATATCAAAATTAAATCTCAATCTTTAAGAATTCCTTGGATGTGTAAATCTCCTTTAGAACCTTGAAGTTCACAGCCTTAGGGGGTAGCGGAAATTAGACCATCTTCATCTTATCATTTCAACGTCTTAGTTGCTAAATTTCTGGAAAACATTTCCTTTTAACAGGGTCAGGGTAATATTCCTAGAATAAAAATGTTTCTGATAAATCTGTTGGTACATTTCTCATTGCTAAAATGAATTTCTTTGATGTGAAGCTGCCTCAGCCCAGGGGAGATATTTGAATACAGAATGTTCTTTAACCACTGAGAAATTGGTATATGGCTTTTATCATCGTATCATAGTCCTTAGCAATACATAAAATGGGCCACAGGCCAGTTCACCACCAGTTTAACTGGTAGTGAACAACCATACAATACCAATTTAACTGGTAGAGAACAACCGCAGTAAAAAGTCTATTCCACCCACCTTTTGAAAAATCACATGGGGAATAATAAACCAAAAGGAGTGTCTATTCTTCATGAAAGAGTGTAGCCATTTCAATTTTAAGACACCATTCATGATATCAAAATTAATCACATTCACATCCCCATACTGTTTAATAAGTCATCTTTCCTTATGTAATGACATTTATTCCTCAATATGACCTGGGCAAGGATAATTCAGAATTAGGTTACACTTGTCTATATTCTAACAAATGTGCAGATTTTCCTCTGTTACTTTATCCTTAGAAATAACAATTCTTAAATTTTACATTGTACAGTGACTGCAATGGATAGTCATCCAATGTTAATATGTCACATTTATCACAATTCAGCTGAAAGCCTGAAGCGTTTAAAAATTGTAATATGTAAAGAAAAAGGAATAAGATTTTCAGTGTCATCTGCTTAGTGACATACTATTGTTTCCCCATCACATTTAAACCTTCCATACAACTATTTTTGATCATTATGTAGTATACCCCTCTTGATCTCAAATCTTGAACAAGTGTCATGTCCCAGAGTTAGAGCTATTGATTCCATTATATAAATTCCAATTGTATTATTATATATTATTATTATAATTGTATTATATATAAATTTCTCTCCAAATCCAAAGTAATGTAGTTTTCAGTATGACAGGCTGTTTCACAGAATAAAATGCTTCATAAAAGTCTAAAAATAGAATAAACCCCATTTTTTAAAATTATATAACTATAATCCAGTAAATTTTATACAAGCCCTCATGTTTTTGTGAATTGATCTATCTTTCAAAAAACCTGATTTCATCTCATTAATTATATTTGAAATACCTTTTTCAGCCTGGCAGCAATAGCCCCAGAAAGTACTTCATGGTCAGTATTCAGCAAATTATCTAATAATCTTTTATTTTTACAGGATCAGGGTGATTAAACCATTTCATGCTTGACATCAGCTCTTTTTTTCTCTTTTGAATAATAGATTTGTTACATGCCATCTTCAAGATAACTGAATCCAATTCCTAAAATTTAAGATTGGGGATTCGCATAGGTCTTTACAGGAATTTTCCATGCATGGGATAAAATTCTTGACCTTATCAAAGAAGGCCTCAGACTCAGCAATGGAGTAGTTTGAAGTGGTTGTTTCCTTATATCGTCATCATTACAGATGAAATGGGCCTATCACAAATGTCAGTCCAATAGCCAGTTGCAAAGCTCCACAATGGCTGGCATATTCAAGGTGCACATTATTGTGCCAGTTTTATTATTCCAAGCAAAGAGCCCAATCTTGCACAAATATTTGCACGGACTTGCACTGACTTTTCAGCTGACACCCATGTCAGCTGAAAAAAACTGGGTGTGGTATTCAAAAAATATTTCCTGATAGGACACTCCTCAGTTTCCCTGCTCAAAGGTTACTATGAGGTTCTGAAGCGGCTTCATTAGTTGCATACAGTATTGGGACAGTGAGCAAGATGGGGAGCATCAAAATCAGTGTCTGGGTCACAAAGGGAAGGAGGATGTAGTAAAGGAAAGTAGGAGGCATTTTAAAGGTGTTTTATGAAGACTTGCAAAGGCCTAAAACCACCTAAAACAGGAGGAATGGTCTTTTGATGTTGTAGGCAGTCTTTGAATGCAGCTCGTTCCTTCCTTGTCACATAACAAAAAGAAAAGCAGACTCTAAAGAAACTCAGCCTTACACACAGGTACTTGTTTGACATGATGTCTGACAGATTCTAAGCTGCTTTCTATTCAGTACACTGAATTAAATGCTCTAATGTGATCTTTCCATTAAGAATTGTTAAATCTCCCTTATCAAGGATAATAGGATGTGAGAGCATTTTCTTCTGCATAGTCTAAGTTTGTGATAAGAAGGCTTAATGGAAGACATCATTGTTGTACACTATTTATTTACATGTGATAATGACGTACAAACATAATTTATAATAAACTTACTTTTGTTAGTAACATTCCTGTATAAAACTGATTTTAATGTGAAGCAAAAACAACATGAATTTATTGTAGGGCAAATGATGAGATGTATGTTTGGAAATCAAGTATTTCCATTCCATGAGTGATTTTATCTGTTGGCCACTGGTCTGTATCCCATTTCTCCTTCCAGCTGCTCTGCAGTGAGGGTGCCCAGGAGAGGCTGACAGTCTGGATTGAAGACAGAGTAGGCACTCAGTTCTCCGGGCTGGCGGGCCGCTGGGCTGCGGAGTCCTTCGTAGAGCCAGTAGAAGAGGGAGATGAGGAAAAAAGGCAAGCCGAAATCCAGCTCAGCAAACAGTCCGAGGAGAACCAGCCACAGCAGCACTTTCAGCAAAGTCAGGGTAGAGAGGGCAAACTGCCCCGAAACCAGCCATCTTCCCAAAGCACTGTCCTGCAGCCAATCCCAGTGATCCTGAAGGGAACACACAACAAAGGCTCAAAGACTAGCTTCAAAGCCGCCGGACAGTGCATCTTTTAGATATTACACTGCTAAGTCAGAGTTGTCAAGTAGCAATATTTGTTTTTGAGTGACTTATCCCAGTCTGTTTTAAACTGTGGATCTGTCGCTGGTGGGTCCCCACTGTGCAGAAGCAGGCCTTTTTGTCCTTTTAAATTAAAAGGTTAAAGCACCAATTAGTCGATAATAGTCACTTGTAATGAAGAACTGACTTACCGCGACTTGAGCACTGTCGCTTGGGCTCGCAGTTGTACTGTTTGGCAGCTCCTCTCTCTGTCTGCTGTCAGCTGTTGCCTCTGGTTCACTTGTGTTGTCAGGCTGAACAGTTGTGGCCGCTGGTGGTGTTGTTTCAGACTGTGGAACACTACATTCATCCTGTCTGGCAGCATTTGCAACCTTCCTCCGGGCTCTGAACTCTGCTAGCTTTTGCTCCATAACAAATCTAACATTTACCTATGTGTAACATGTACACTGTGGTCTACGTGGCCAAACAGGTGGTGGCAACAAAATGGGAACTGGCTAGAAATGTTACACGTCGTTCAAAAAACATGTAGCTTGTCGCAAAGGTTAATTGTTTCTCAGGATCGTTTTCAGTGATATCTACGTGTCGAATAAAATAGTGATGAATATTCATCGATTAAGAGGCAACACATACGGAAATATTTAACTTGCTGCTCAGTTTGTTTACCTTTCACATGCATCTGTCTGAAACTAGAACGTCGTGTCGTAAAGAGCCTCCTTATGCCGTAAACGTGTCGTTTTTTCAACATTTTGTTTCACTGCTCGGCTAGGTTGTTTTCATCACCAGTGGTGAGTACTCCAAACAGAACATTAACGATGGAAGCATTACATGGATAAAATTACCCAGTATTTTATTGTTTATTTGGTTGCTCGTCTAAAGTAATTAGCTTGTGAGCTATCGACAGAAAATATACTGAGAGAAAGGTGATGGGCTTTTAATGGGGCTACTGACGACGATAGCTCAGAAAACCAACTACGTTAGCTAGCTCTCCGTCACATAACGACACCTAGTCGCCTTTATAATGTGGAAACATTAGTTAGTCTACATTAACGATACAAAGAGTATCGTCGTAGTTAATTTGCTTGCATTGTAGTTCAGGGCCACATGGTAACATATGCTACTAACAACGAACGAAGACCAACTTTTCAGAGGCTCTGAACAACATGATTGTGTATAATGCCATTGTAGCTGGTTAACGAATAATCCATATCACGTCTTAGTTTACTTGCAAATACCGTTTTATGCTTTTCTTTAGGCCACCCTAATGACAGCACCGCATCATAGTGTTATCATTACTGAATAGAAATAGCTATTAGGGATTGTGTCCATTTCATTAGAACTGACAGTCTTACATATGTTGTTTGGGACTGTCATTTTAAATTTTTTACTTGTTCAGTCATAATGGTGACAACTACTGTATCTGTTTAACTATCCATAATGTTTGTTCAAAACATCTCCACTGAGGCTGTCTATGAGCAGACCCACCCTGATGTGCAGAAGGCTGTATGGTTTTTTTGAAGAAACATTTGATTGGGTTTAAGTGGCTCACTTGGGTAAAGGTTAGTCTTCCTGTCAGTAATAACCTGGAGCTCGTGTCACTCTCCTATCTCCCCAGACATGGCCTCAGCTCCGGCACAACAGCCCACCCTGACTGTTGAGCAGGCCAGAGGTGAGAAGAGCTTGGCTTGATTGACATTTTCCATTGTCTCTAGCAGTGGTAATGGTTTTCTTGCTGAGATGGCCCACACCACAGCTGAATAAATATTAGTGAAATACTAACAGCATCCAGTCTTTCATTTTTGGCTGAATTTCTGTCTAGCGCCTTTTCAGAGTTGTATGTGCACACTCCTATGCTGTACTGTAAGACCAGAACTACTGATGTTTGTTTCTTTCAGTGGTGCTTAGTGAGGTGATCCAGGCCTTCGCTGTACCAGAGAACGCAGCGCGGATGGAGGAGGCACGGGAGAGTGCCTGCAACGACATGGGCAAGATGCTGCAGCTGGTGCTCCCTGTGGCCACCCAGATTCAACAAGAGGTTATCAAAGCCTATGGCTTTAACAATGAAGGAGAGGGTGAGAAAATGCTCTGGGGCCTAAAGGAATATATTTAGGCACTCAGTATTTTTTTTTACCCAGTAATTACAATAACACTTTTTAGGACCTTGATAGCTTCCTGTTTTAATTGTTTTCATCATGGTGAAAGCTCCAGAATTTGTCACTGCCTCTCAATTTACATGCAACTCAGTGGGACTGTATATTTTCCCTGGGAGACAACATGCTTTCTGAAGCTGACCTTGGGTCTGTTTCACTTTAAGGTGTCCTAAAATTTGCCAGATTGGTGAAGATGTATGAGACCCAAGACCCAGAGATCGCAGCCATGTCAGCTAAACTGAAGTCTCTCCTTTTGCCACCACTATCAACACCACCTATAGGAGGAGCCATACCAACGTCTTAGGAAACATTTAACTTTGTTGTCTGCAAGGTTACTTTTATGTATTGCTTTTGACCTACATGTAATCCTTGTTTTCTGCTTCAAATTCCAGTGAAGATGAAATTCACACCTCCATTACATTTCTGGTTTTATTAAATGCATCCTTGCCGACAGTTACTGTAAATTATTGCTTTTTAATGTTTTAATATTTATTTGTTACATATTAAATATTTTGTGGCCATTGTCTTGTCACTGAACCTTAAATATTTTCTTTTGATGCCATCTTTTATACCATTTTTATATGCTGTCAGATGTTGACACTCTTATGTTGTACATTAAAGTTCTTTGAGAAAGTTTTTTGTGAGTCCTGTCTCTCCTGTGTGGTGTGACAGCATTCATAGAGTGAAATACATAAGCAATAACTTCCATGTCTGCATATTAACTTTATTATTGCTGTAAAGCTTTGGCAACTACTTTGTTTACTGTGCTATTAAAAATACTTAAGTGCTTATACACGCACACACAACATTTACATATATACACATTTCCTCCAAAGTAGTTTTCCTTTGACCCTAGGTGTAGGTCTACCCTGCCATCATATAAAGTTTAGGTTCATGTCTGTTTCCTCTGCTGTGATCTGGGTGCACACAGACATGACACTACATAAGGCTAATAAAACTGTCATGGCAGGAGAGTTTCACAGAAAGTGACTAAGACCTAGGGCCAGGGTACGTAGAATTAAAGTGTCTGAACTACTAAAATCATCCTGTTAAAAGTACAACACAATGAAGTTCACAGTAATCATAAGGTGCTCACATTTACAAAAAAGGCAAACCATAAGTGCAAAACAAGTGTCTCCAGCACCCAGTGAACCAAGTAAAAGTCATTGCTGATTAGGTGCATATTCTCTGGACTGTAGTCCTCTATTTCTGGATTGTAAATCATCTATTTGTGCGCCCTGTGCGTTATCACCCCAGAACTCTGTAGATCTTTGTAGATCCAGTGTTATTTACATGCATACAGTAAAACAAATTTATTCCCAGGGAGAAACGCTGGTAAGTCTCTTTCATCTGGGTTCCAGTTAAAAGTTCATTTTATGTGTTTAAACACAATAATACCAAAGGGTGTAAGTAATACTGCTGACAGTGGCATCTCTCTATTCTTGGCTCAGCTCGGCTCCCTCTTGTGGTAAACCTTCAGCTGGTTGGCTCCAGTCGCGATGATTCAAACAACCAAGCAGAAGAGCGAGGACGCCCTCACATCTCAAAGTGACGAAACATGCTTTCAACATAGCCCAGGACCCTCTGCCAGTCCGGCCCACCTGCTTTCAGCATCTCCTCCACCGTCTGTCACATTAAAAAGTTGCCATTAATACAGGTTGAAGATTAAATAAAAATAGTTCTAAAATGTTATCATGAATTGGTACATCTATAAAAGAAGCTGCTTTGACAGAACTCCATTACATTTACACCCCACTGTAAATCTCAAGCTCAGGTAGACATGGCCACAATCAGTCTCACAATCTGTGACAGCTAGGCTATATTGTATAAGATGTTATATGACAATATATTGTACATAATGACTTACCAGTGTAGCTGTGATTCCCACACTCTCTCCTGTCTGAAAAGCAAGGTCCAGGTTTTCCTTCTGTAACAAGAAACAACAAAAGCCAGCAAAATCTTTTAAATCACCTCCTGAGTCCACTTTTACAATCTTGCCTTTCTTTCGTAGACTCTTCAATTTTATTTCATTTTTATTTTTGTGCTGTTTTAATGTTCTTTTTAGGAGATCATTCTTTTGTCATTTCTTAAGTATTTTTTTGAGAATTTGCAGTATTTAAAATCAAGGAAAATGAATGAATGAATGAATAAAAGAATGAAAGATTAACATTTAGATAAGCCACCTTGTTGTTCCTTGGGCTGTATGATCACAATGTCCAAGATACTTGATGATATATAGACATATCTTTAGAAAATATTCTCAAAACTTGGTTCTCAATGTGTAAGTCAATATCAATCTCTTACAATTCTCTATTTGTTTAACAGACTACACTCACAACTAGGATGGATTGTTAAGTGTGCCTTATTTTCCACAAGGAAAAAGGGCGTTGTTTTCACTGACTTTGGATTCAACTGTTGGGGAATATGTTTGCCCAGTGGGTGTGTATTGGACAGCAGTATGTGCTCCCAGCTAATTGAAGCGAAGTCGAACTCTACAGTGAAGTATGAGATGGAATTTTGAACGCAAATCAATAATCATGATCGCAGAAACTAGGAGAATAAGGCTCAGGTTCAATACAAAGTTTTAACATTACAGTCTAGATGCTCTTTCAGATGCTTGAAAATGGTCAAATTTAAACATGTTAAATACTGGCACATAATACCAACGACTGGCAACTCTAATCAAACGCCCATTGGCATTGGGTTTCAAAAAACCATATAAATTGAAACGTAGGCTAGTACAGATTTATCTGCAAAATGCCAATGGATGATGATGTCAGTGCATCAAAGTATTATTTCCGTCGTAGCAAGTATGTGATTTACCTTGTCTGCTGGGTTGAGACTGCTGTATGGGATACAAGATGGTAAATACGTGTGGTACACAGCACAGAACGCCAAGCCGTCTTCCCAGCTGCTGCTGAAGTTGGTGATCTCAATGTTCTGCCACAAAGCATATTTGATTCAGAGATGACTGGTTAGAGCCAAGCAGTGTTTCTTAAACTATGAGTTAGGACTATAAAGCTTTCTAAGGAACATTTTGGGTGGGTTGCATGTTTTAAGTAGACTGAACTGAATTCATAAGATTAAAAACTTAGGAGTCTCTGGTATATACAAATTGTGATGAATTATATTTATGCATCTTATCTGTGGTTAGATTCTGTTCGCTAACCTTATAACCTTGGGTACGAGTTTGGCACCAGCGAAGCAGGGAGTTTCTCCTGGAGCCGCCATGACGCCGTAGCAGAGCACTGAAACCATCCTGAGGTCTGTGGGGGAAAGTGAATGTGTTAAGCCCCTTTCACAAAGAAAAGCTCATACTGAGAAATTAGGTTTTGCTGGTCAGTCTGTCACACTGCCCATTAGTAAGATTTTTAATGTTTCAAGACAGAAAATGGCGATTGATAGGGTTGTAGATCAATACTAGTGACTCAATGCTGCAGTTTATGGGTTTAAAGACTCATTTTCTGACCTGTACTTTTCTTTGTTATTCATTAGAAACCATTTCAAAAAGTCACATAATGTGAGTAAATGCAAGACATTTGGGAGAGCATTTTTCACACAGTATAAAAAGCAAAAAAAAATAAAAAATATGACTAAGGTGGTAGGCGGCTTCATGCTGGTTTTGAAAATGCAGCTCTGACTCATTCATAACAGAGAGTTATTTACCAACCCAAAAGGCAGAATTTAACAGGGCACATCTGTGTTAAACAGACTGTACCGACTGAGTACTGACTGTGTTGTCAGTACCAACAAAGAACAGACGTAATATCCATTTACCTGATGGAATCTGAGTTTTGGTCCTCATCCTGCTTTTCTGGGGGGAAAAAAAACAGTCACAAACAAAGCAAATGTCCTTGATCAAGTTCTGCATAAATGCCATAGTACGTAAATAAACTTGAGCTCACTTGTTGTATAAAAGCTGGACCAGCTGTCCTGCCGTTGTAAAATGCGGTCTGTCCTTCTTCCTCTGGCTGGTTCTTCTTTCTGGGAGAGTTTAGAGAAGACACTAAGGGCTGATTCTGCATAGGCCTGCTATGATTCAATACTCACCCTCCTTTCAGCATGATTTGGCAGGTGTGAGTATTGATGTAATGTATACTCAACATTTGTTTTACCTTGCATAGTGGCAATGTTGCGCTTGTGTTTTTCGAGGTCCCATTCTGATTGGGAGGGTCAGTTGGGATGGGGAGTCGAGACAAGCTCCTAAAAGACAAAACGTATGCACATTTGGTAACACCTTCTTGCAAGAGAGGTCACTGTGGTGGGACGTTCCTTGTGGACTCACCAAGATCTCTCAGACAGCATCACAATCTTCCTTGGATCTTTCTGCCCAGATCCCTCCTCTTTCTTCTTCTCTATGGCAGCCAAACAGCGCAGGTACGACTCGGCCACTCCCTTCCCTGTCAGCTGTGTCTTCTCTGATCCATTTGCCCCCTCATGCCTCACAGCTTGAACATCCGCCCCTTCATTTGCTTCATTCTCCTCTTTCTGCTTTTCAAAACTCATAGTTTCTGCCTCCTCTGTAGTTTCTCTGGGTTTTTCCTCCACATCTTTCTGCGTTTCCTCTTCCTGTTTGTCTTTATTAGTTTGCCCGTCCTCAGAGTCTTTTCTCTCCGTCTCTCCACCAGAGTCTGTTATGTCTTTTGCCCTGCATGTGTTCCTCAGAGCCTCCAGCTTGGCTCGCTCCTGCTGTGCCTGCAGGTTGAGTTCAGACAGTCTGCAGCAGGTGTCTCGGTGCTCGGCTCTGAGGCTCTCTAACTCTCTGTCCTTTTCCTGCTGGCTGCTGAGAGCCTGGGCCAGCTGGTCCTCCACCGCCCGGTGGCTTTCTTGGAGCGAACACGCAGTTTGCTCGGCTTCCACGCGCAACCTGTCGGCCACAGACACCGCCACCTGCAGGTCGCACTGGAACTGCTGCCATTCTGCCCTCTCCATCTGCCGCAGGGGAAAGTGGGAGAGGAGAGGAAGGGTCAGAGGGAAAAAACAAAATAAAACTGAAGTCTCCTACGCTGCATCTGAGTGCCCATTATAAAGTCTCTTTAAAAAGGCATTAAGTCAGATGATCAGATAGCATATGGTGACCATAATATATTTGCAGTAGTTGATTAGGCTCTTGATCAAAACCAGTAACTTTTTTGCTTTGTGCTAGAATTTCTGACCTTCCGCGCTCATTTTCAGTTCCTCACCCACTAGGACTTCTTTTTGAGGGATTACTTCTGCAGCATGTCATGTTGTGGACAGAACAGCAGAGAGAGGCAGGGAAGTGGGAAGAGAGAGGAGGATGGCATGCAACAAAGGTCCCAGGCTGGATTCAAACCCAGAATACCAGGATGCCCACCCTTTGGAATTTCAACAACCTCCCAACCCCACCACCAACCCCCACTTATCAAACCAAGTGGTGTTACAAGACATTTCAGCTATGAAGGCTAAAAGCCTTGCTCTCATGCCAAAACACAACTGACAAACAAAGCAGCATTATTATTCCAGATTTTGCACGGTGATTACCTGTGTGTTAGACATTTCTGTTGGATCTCTGTTCTGATTAACTAGATTTACTCCTTTCTGTCATAAAGCTGATTTTATTATCTGTGTCAATTACAGGCCACTGTAGCTCTAAAGGACAGGGGGGGAGAGAGGGTTGGTGGCTATAACAGCAGAAACAACTTCTATCAATGTTGCCGCAATTCCTACTGCTCACCGACAGAGATCAATAATGTCCATACTATCAACTATGTAGTAGCTGAAAAATGCCCATAAAATAATCCTAAAAACACATGAAGGTCATAGATGACCTTTTGCTCCATTAAGATTACAATCTATTATCTAAAATGTACAGATTACGGTATTGTTTGCAGAATCTAAAGCAGATAAATTCTCAAAAAGAAATGCACATTTGTACTGTTAAATGGGGTGGAGATAAATGGAGTGAAGTGAACTGCAGTGTGCATGTGTGTGTGCCTGAATGCCTGAATACGGACTTTGAATCGGTCCACAAGAAATCCAAACAAAAACACTGTCGGCCTTGGTTGAGTTCATTGCCTGATACCACTGAACTTACAGAACACAAGTGTGAGGTTCATTTTATAGACTATGGTATAAAAATCTTTATTGTGTAAAAGGGGAAAGAAAGGAATCTGTGATGGAGCAATAGGATCCCACTATTTTCAGGAAGTATGGAGTATTATTTTAATATTTGCGGGACATTTTTCTCAGACATTATCAATGTGGGTGTGCAAAGATATATCAGTGTCGAGTCTCTCCACTGCAAATTGCTTTTTGCTGGAGCATTTCTTAAAACGATGATGTAGTGCCACGTAATATAGCAATGCTTCTTAAGATATTTAAATACATTTTATGGTCACTGATCGATGTAGGAAGGTCATCAGAGGTAGCAGGATGCAAAGGAATACTCCAGCTATTTTCTTTAAAATATGGTACCAGGACCTAAAACATCTCATTTCCCACATTCAGTCAAGTTTTCAGAGTTCTGCATTTCATTTATTTAGGTAACATGTCCAAATCTTTTTCCCTTTCTGTGGCAGGGAGAGAGGGAAATGAAAGGCATGGTTAACTGTAGCTCCCCAGGCAGGGATATGAGAAGTTGCTGGTTGCAAGTTTTGAAATTATCCTTTGATCAAACTTCATTTTAACATGACTTGCACGACCAAAGGAAATATGTTCTGAAACAGAAAAACATACCGGCCAGTTAAACCAAATCGATCCCAAAGCAATGATGGCCACTGTGATGCTAAATTTGTACGCCAACCCTCGCTTCCACATTGCAGCAACCTATAATTAGGTGACAAAGTGGAAAGGCAAGATGTCTCTGACTCACCCTCAGTGTCTCTTTAAGGCTCCGCACCTCCTCAACCAGCTCATCTCTCTCTGTTACCAAGCGCCTGAGCAGCTCTGACACAGACAAGACAAACACAAAAGCCCACGGGGTTGTGGAATTAAGGACCGTAAGTAAAGGGACTCAAGTCTGGGAGCCATTCATCAAAATTGGTAACACAGTACACAAACTGCAAATATCACTGAAAATATTGGTAATTACCTGTTAATTACTCAGATAAAATCTTGAAATAATGGATCGCAATTGTTAATGATAACATGACAATTACAACTTGAAACTTGGACTAAATAATCCAAATATGAAACTAACAATAACCTTGAAAAATAGTGATGATAAAGTGACAATATAATATAATTCAGTAATAGAAATGTAAATAAATAAATTTGTATAAATGAGTCTTGAGAAGAGATTTGAAGGAGGACAATGATTAAAGCAGTCTACCCTCCCCCTCCTAACTTGTCCTTTCAGCATTATCTTCTGTATTGACAGAATTCAAGTTCAACCATCTGTGCATGGGGGAAACAAGCCAAGCTAAGTGTTCGCTGTGAATTTTAATGGGCATATTTAGTATCATGAGGAAGTGATATGCAAGGAAAATTACGCTTTACATTGGCTCAGGAAGAGCACGCAAGTCATGCACACTGGATCAGCTGATCGTCATCTGATCTAAACAAACACCAATCACATTCAGCACTTCGAACACAGTCTGTTTAAGATGTCAGCTCGTCGTTCTTCCCTGCAGTTCCTTCCAAACACACACACTGCTGCTTCTGGATGTGCTGCTTTCTCCCCCCAACAACTGCAGCCTCCTCCTGCCTGGCCCCTTATTAATCTAACATACTTGTGACGATATGTTTCTGCAGGCTTGTCTCTTGAAGTATGTACAGTGTATTCCATATCTCAAAGATATATGTCTGCTGGGTTCTGTTCTGTAAAGCCCTGGTTGGGGCTTGACAGCTCTCTATACTGAATATTTTGCATCCTGCTGGGATTCATACAAGGAGCACTATAGAGAACAGAATATATTCTTCCAAATGCATCTACATAACCATTCACACAGTACTTTTTTTTTTTTTTAAACTTCACAGTGAGAATTTTCCTGACTGAATCTGCATTTATTTGCAAGGGAAATATAAATATGATTTCATTGTGTATACAGGAGAGCAATTTAAATGTCAGGTGTACATATAACCCAGCAAAAATCAAACCTAAACACAATCCAGATATGAGATGGATGTTAATCCTTAGTGTACAGAGGGCCACAGAAACCTATACCTTTATTTAAGGCAAACAAGTGATCTCCATTGGTTGTTGGCAGCTTAGACAAACCAATCCACAAACCAATTAGTGGTGTTTTCTTTATCCTTTCCGCATTGACCTGTGCAGTATACTACATGTGTCCAATAAATATCTTAAAAGTGAATTAAGTAAGATTTTTAATGGCCCATAGTGCAGAATGATTGATTGATCCTGTTGATCAATACCAACGACTGAATGATTACTTCAGGTGCTGAGATTTCTGTTTTCAAATCTCACTTTCTTGCCCATACTCTGAACAAAAGAACAAAAACTCTCCACCCACTGGTTTTTCAAATCCATATTACTTCTTCTGGTACAATGTCAAGACAGCAAAAGATCTGTGTAGGAGGAGACATCTGCTGCTGATGTTGCTGCAATTCTGTCTGTTTGCTGATAGAGGTCACAGATTACTTAAGGTCCCTTTATTGAAGTAAAGTAGACACTGTAGTTGTGCAGGGCCTACCTACTGCTCCTGTGGTAACATCCTGGCCGGGGCTGAGGCCTAGCGATGCCCGGTAGTGCTCCATCAGACTGAATAACACCAGGGTCATCTCCTCCCCGGTCCTCTCTGCTGCTGCCTGTGGCTCCAGCCCGCTGTCTCTCTCCTGCCAGCTCTGCTCTGAGGGGGAGCCCCTGGATGCAGGCAGTGACACCGGGCTGCCGAGGCCGACGGCTGCCTTTCCGTGCCTCCCTGCTCCATCGCTCCCATTTCTCTCTGGGGAAGCGACGCCGTCTATGCTTATCACTGCCCACTCTGAGGGGACGGACAGTTTGTGTGCCCTGCCGGTGGCTGGAGAAGTTGCGCCGGCTCTCTCAGGTGACGGCGTGCCTTTCTGCTGTGCCTTATGAGAGGATGCCGAGGAGGGTAAGGCCATGGCAGTCAGCTCTGCTCCTGCCGGCGTGGTGGGAGGCGTGTGGAAGAAATCTAAAGGAGAACCTGCGAGAGAGAGGACAACTGTAACAAAATAATACATCAGAAGAGGCCTAAAAAAGAGACAGAGAGAACAAAGGGACAAAATACCACTATCCTGAGCTAATTCTAAACTTTGAAAAAAAATCAAATGAAGGATGGGAAAAACTGGGGTGTGGCATATGCAAAGCTTCCCCCCTCGCTGCTTTTCTTCGATGCAGATGCATGCAGTCAGTGTCCTTTGCCTCATGTATTGTTCTGGGCTGACTGATGCTGCAAAGAGCCTCTCCTGCCAACGCCTTGGCTGGCAAACACACACTGATCCCCCGTGTGGCCAGATTTAGGGAGCGAGACTACCTCACTGGATCTATGATCGAACAGTAGCTCTCACTGCAACCACAAGGCAGTTACATCCATGCACCATATTATCAGTGTCCCACAAAAACAACGTGCCTCCATAAAGATGCTTTTCCAAGGAGAGAAATATGACTGATTCATTATTAGGAGTTAGACTTTGCCCCAGGTTCATGAAAGATCCTCTACATATAAGAGACAATGTCAGCTGTCAACTAAACCATATGTGTTTTTTGCATGAATACCGAGAACATGCTATTTATGTTCTTCACTGATTACACGGATATAAACCGGCCACACGAGATCTCCACCCTGGCTAGACTTCCCTCATGCTTCCCTCCGCTGCCCTTGCGTCGGACTGCAGGATTCTGCAGACTCAACATTTCCCTGGCAGGGGCATGATGTATTCTGTTCGGCTTCAGCAGTGCGCTCACAGGGGAGCTATTCTCATCCTAGCCTGAGTCTACTTCCTGCATACTGACAGCCAAGAGAGGAAAGCCAGGAGCAGCATGTAAAACAGCTGTAACTGGGAATCACAGTGAGTGAATGAAGGAGTGATGGAGGGAGCGCTTTCACTTAGAAAACAAGGCACGTGAAGCTGCACAAGGCAACGTCACATGTTCAAATGGCAGCCAGTAGCAACTGCTGTGCTCATGAAACAGCAGTTTGATGTATTTCTCACTGAAACAGGATGTCGGGGCAGGATATGACGTAGGGAGGGGTGATTCAAAAGTATTAATGGGAGTCAATATAATGTTTCCATGGATATGAGTAGAATCAGGTTTGTTCAAAAACCTCTGATGGTTTAATTGGCTGGAATTTTTATTTATGCTGACTGGTAAACAATGAGGTAATCACTAAAGATACACAATTTTCCAGTAAGTTGATATAATGGGACTTTGAAAACAAGTATGCCACTTTTTGTTAAACAGGTATTATAATACACTTACAAATTTAGCTAATGAGGGGAAAAGCCATTTTTCATTCCATGGCGACTTAAAGGTATTCATTACCCAAAAATCATGTAATTTGATCTCAAGGGTTAGGATTAGTAGTTGGGCTTCCATATATCAGTGCTGTTGCAATTTTTTGCTACTTAAGTTTAGGAAGCTTGGCTATCTATCCTGGTATGTGTACTGCAATAGCACTATATTATATTGCACTATATTATCTTTTAATTTTCCTTGCAGTAGGTCAATTTTCCTGCACTATGGGCCTTTCTCTGCTGAATGAATAGACTATGCTCTATTTTGCAAAACACTTAATGGAACCCTGCCTCATAAAGAACACAAGAAACTGACTGTGGGAACCAGGAAGACAATCGTGTAAAAACTGCTCTGTCTTACAGTTTAATAGAATGAAAGGTGACCATTCAAGCATTCATGTGAGAAACTCATGTGCAAGTCAGAGAGAGAAAGTTGGAGAGAGACAGAAAGTTGGAGACAGAGAAAGAAACAAAACAGGGTCAACATTGAAATATATATTCCAAAATCAGAGCCACTGCTTAATAAAACCTTCTCTTATAGAACAGTAGTATTTTCAGCCAACTGCGTTTGGAAATGAGCAGTGAAAAGATGTTTTCCCATAGTAATCATCAAGATGAAATCATTCTGAGAATGTTCAGATTTATGAATGTTCTTATTTTGTGTTCTTATCTTGTGATACCTGTAGGGCCATGGCCATCCTTGCCAGCGTTGTTACCCATGATCCAGCAGGGGTTGGGCGCTGGATGGGCTATGCCAGTGTCCTTCGGTCTGTCTTTATAGGCCCACTATGGCGGAAAAAAAATCACTGCATAAATCTTTCGACAACATGAATCACTCACTGCTCAACTTTGGTTCAGCAGAGATGAAAAAATGTAACAAGTCAAGTTCACCAAAGAAAAGTCAAGGTCTTGGACAAATAATTGCTAGCCCAGGCTTTCCTAGCCTAGGTGGATCCAAAGCAGTGTCTTCTTATATAATAATGGATTTCTAAAATAAATCCTTCATAAATTAAAACTGTAGAAATTGCTTTTGATTGCTATTTCGCAGCAAAACAGACAACAAGAAATGACTTTTGGACAGCACAAAAGCCATTGTGAAAGCTAAGCCACCTGTCTGCACAGTTATCATTGGCTAGCTCACAGCAGCTGTGTGATTTCTATCTTCCCCCCCAAGAAATAAATATTGACTGCCCTACAGTAAACATTTGTACAGTGTGGTGGAGAGGCTTTTAATGCGCGCCTATCTGTAGACCTCTCTTAAAAAACAAACCAAAAACCTATCTAAAATTGATTTTTGAAGAACCATACAAGTTTATGGTTTCCCTCCTTTATCCTCATGAGTTAAGGTGATCTCTACACCTCAGGCAGTGCGCCAAATCACTTGACAGCCATGATGCCATAAATGTAATAACAGGAGGGATGCATAGCCTACATAGCACACATAATCCATTACGGCGCTTCTACTGCATTCCTTATTTCTTATTCAGCGTTGTTCCCATACCGTGCAATGAAACAAGCCCTTATTGAGACTTGATGGAAAATGCTTGATGGATGATGCAGAGCAGAGGAAGTGTGGGTTCTTCTGACTGGACTACTTAATCAAAAGTTGTTTTCATGGTAACATGGTACAGTGCCCCTCCGTTGCACTGTAGGGTCTGTAACGTGCGATACACATGTGACGTCTTGCAGAGAGAATGTTAGGCCACACTGCATTCAATTATCTGGTAATTTAATGTTGTTTGTCTTAAAAACAAAAAAACACATAAACCAAAGAAAAACCCAAGGACTGTACAAATCGTCACTGTTTAGTGATGAATTCGGCATACATGTGATCCACCAAGCAGCAAGTTATGTCACTACAATTTTTATTTTCAGACTGCTCGCTACCGCCTCTTCGCGGTTATTTCTTACAGGGCGACTAGTGGGATTGACGTGGGAACCAATAATAAACCTGAACTTTTATTCAAATACGTGCTACTTAGCGTACGGGATGTATGCCGAAATTAAGAGTGTCAAACAATTAGTCGTATACAATCTTAAAAATGCTCTGGCAAGTGTGGACATTTGCCATCGAGCCACGCAACATGAAACTGCCCGACTGTTGAAGGGAGTTCGGCGTACTGTTCTCTCTACATAGACACAACAGCCAGTACCGGGGCAGGTGAGAGGATTTTGTTTGTTTTGGTAGGGGCCTAAGTTACATCCAGCCAACATTACTGCACACTAAAGAAAACACATGACAGGCACTATTTCATCCATCCACCCATCCTACCTGCTCAAGCTAGCAGCGGGGCGCCTTGCAGTTTGGTCTTGTCTTGACTTCCTCTCCGGCGGGTGACTCGACCTCTCTGTTTTCTTCGTCCCGTCCCCCAGTTTCACCGGTATACTCGGGCAGAGTTGTCGATAGACCCAATCATGTTGGTCCAGTATCCCATTTTCACCGCAGGGCTTCAGGGAAGCAGCCACTGTCACCCATAACTTCAGGTCCAATTCCAAACCCCCAACTCTCCTTCGCTTTAATTCCAATGCGTCAAAAAACGGGAGACGGAGGAAACAAACCGGTTGCGCAGCTGCTGCAGCTCACCGATGTAAGTGTTAACAACGTCCGAACGGTGCAATTTCTCAAAGTGTTTTTTCACATAGGGACATTAGTGAAAAGACATTCGTTATTTCGGGGATAGGCACGCAGTCAAAAAGAACAACAATACAGGTATGCCGGGTGGTTGTAATTATCTTTTGTTAAATGCAGGTGTGGTGGAGGGGAGGTAACAGGTTAAAAGGGTTAAGGTGCTCTGCCAGCTGTCATATCTTACATATCTGTCATGTCTCACATGAAATGAGTCGAAAACAGCGCGTTCAATTTAATGCAATTAATCATTAGCAGGCAGACAAGCGTGTACGGAATACTCTATTTCCCAAACTGTGGTCTGGGGCCTCCAGGGGTTCCTCATTATATGTCAGAGTGGCCCCCAGCAAAATGAGGGCTAACGTAATTACACTAGAGCGTCACTGAAATGCACTAGAGTGTTCAGTTTGATGAGGAGTATCAATACAGAATAAATAAATCATATTTCACAACTTAAATCCAGTCAGTTTGTCCCTTAGGACAAAACTGTATCAAAGTCTTACCAAATACGGGTACTTGAAATGAAAAAGTCCTGGAATACCTACTCCATTATGTCAGCCTAATGACCCATGTTTATATTTTTCCCGTGATGACTTGAAATCTTATTATATCCATGGTTGAAATGGTTTGTGGATGAAAACGATGAAATGAAGAGCACATGCTGCACATATACTGTTCAGTAGTTAGGGCGGCCTCTAGTGTCCATTTACAGGAGAAGCAGCAAGTATTTTACAGTGATGTGATGTGATGTCTTAAAAAAAAACTTTCAAATTTCTTATTTGTAAGCCTTATTTCATAAGTTTAGCTATGTCTCCTGATTTTGTGTGAATCACTGTGCAAAATCTGTTTTTAGGTAAGTGCTGTATAAATAAAGATTATTCTTTATTATTATTGATGAACTGTGACCTCCAGTAGGTGGTCATGATAGGGTAAATGCTCACCAGTATAAACAGTATATGTTATGTCTGGTAGTGTTTTTTTGTGGTCCTAGACTGGGAGGGAGACCACTTTGATGCCGCTTTGTGAATCGAGCCACCGTCTGTCATGTTTGTTGGGCTTGTTTATGTAGAGACTGTGTCACTCCAGCAGGTTGGTACCAGCTGTCACTGCATTCACATTACCAGCAATTTAGACATCACTCAAACTCACGCCTTAAGCAACTGCAAAAATGATAATCTGCCAGATCTCACTTTAAGAAAGGTGTTGTTTAGCCCATAAAAGGCCTGAGAATAGCTTAGTCAGTGCCTCTGTGTCACAGCAGCTTCCTGACTGAGACAACCTGTCTGGCAGATCAGAACTCATCTGACCCTATTCAACAGTGAGATTGTTGCATAAATACGGAAATCTGGTCTCACTTATTCAAATGAATCTGCAAAACATGGTTCGGTGCAAAGTTAAATTACAAAAGTTGATATACTGTGACATTTACTTCATCCCAGACTGTTTATTAAAATCATAATTATATACAAAGAGAAATATGGTTATTCATTAATTATGTGTAACCTATCCAGTACACACCACTGTGACCATGTGTTTTCATTACACACACTGATAGAAACGCAGCAAATTTGAATGCCAGAGGACATTTGAACATATTTGCCAATCATTTGCATCCCTTCATAGCAACACTGCATTTATCTGCAAGTGTTTGTCATGAAAATGACCCACTCTTAAAGGCCGGGATTGTTTAAGAGGGGTTCCACACACATGACAGTGAATTCAGCTGACTGAAGTATAGGCTGACTGGTCACATTTTTCAAAACTTTATTTCTGGATCAGACTTGTGTAGATTTTCTGCACCCCTTTTTTGTAATCCAGGTTCAGTCTTACAGGTTTTGAGTCAGACATCCAAATAATTATCACAGAGGATCATAATGCAGATACCACAAGATCAAAATTACCTAATCTAGATTTGCAGTAGACCTCTCCAAAATCTTATTTGTCGGTTTTGAAAAACAGTTTTCAGATTTCATGCAGAAAACTGGGCCCAGATTTTGGTCTGATTGAGCATCTGGGGTATGATATGTAATAAGACAATGAGAATAAATACACTGGCAGCAATTTGATAGAATGACTAGTTTAAACATGGATGACTTGTAGAGTAACAAATACATAAGAATACTTTTCATTTGTAATATTACTTTTATGACAAGCAAATGAAGAACAACCACTTTCCAAATAGTTCCAAATAAGGTATGACTGAAAAGGCTGATTCCTACTTTGTACATTCAATGTCCTGTAAGTTTTACTCTCATTTTGTTATACCACGCAGATTAAAAAAATGAATAAATAAATTAAAGACTTTTTGTTGTTTAAAAAGTACTTGCAAAGACATGGCTTTGGCACCCTGAAAAGGCGTTCAGGTAGGAGATTCAGTACAAAAACAGCCTCATCCAGATGCAGGTCTCGTTGTCTCTGGTGTATAGGTGTTTTGGGGACAAAACTGCCTCATTACAGACAGTGCAGTGTATTTTTAGGGTCTCTGCAATGTGGGCAAAAGTCAAGAGAAGCAGACAGTTATCAGCTTCCGGCTGTTTCATGCACCACAGCCACACAATTTCTCAGTGACCTAAAACCTCTGCAGAATCATTTTCTTAGCAGAAAAAAAAAATCCCACCATCCTCCTTACCACTCGTCCCACTCACTTCTATTACCATGCATATTTGTCTCCAAGGCTTAAGATGTTTCAGAACAACAGGCTGGCTGCTTCTCTACATTTCAAAAAATAAATCAATCTTCATTTCACTCAGGGGATGTGTTCTCTGGTCTCAGGGTCTTTTCCAACTCTCTCACACAGTCAGACACCATCACACACACACAGCCTGTGCAGCATAAACTATAGTCTGCTGCACATGCTGGCCACCAAGACGCTCTGCAGCGCTAACTGAAGTGCCTTGTCCAAGGGGCACTTCAGCAGTAGTTTTTGAGGGAGAGGACCACACTTCTCACTCGCTCTCACTGCCTTGCCACATTTTCCCAGACTGAGATTTTCACTGGTGAATTTCAAAATAAAAGCCTGACTCACACTGCTCCCACTTCCAGTCTCACCACCTGTCAGAAGAATTTGTGTGCCCTCTGCATTTCCCCTATTTTCATGCGCAGTATATCATCTATACTTGGTACTATAAAAGTTTGTTGTGTGTCTTGTATGAAGCTATATATACAGGTAGATTTTCAAATGAATGCAAGTCTAGTGTAAAGCTATGCCCAATTTATGCTTATATTTTGGGAATCTGTTTTCAAAAGAACATAACCTATCAAGTGTGCCAGCCACTGCCTGCACGGGGGACCACTTTCAAAAGCCTCGCAGGCTTTTCTACCATCTCTGCTCACTATTAGAAAATGAGCCAGAAAAAAGAGAAGCTTTTCTCATCATTTTTTAAACAATGGACTGCGATGGGATACGGACTGAAAGTAAAAGTAAACAAGGAGTAAGGGTATTCCCTTTCTTTTGTTTCTGTTTCACATGTGATATTGTTATCAGAAATAATTCTGTTTTCAACATAAACACAAGGAAGTTGAGTCTTCCTGAGGTGTTGTGGGCCAAACTCAATGAAACACCAGTGAAGGGAGGTGTCCACTTGATAACCCTGGTGATATGCAGGCTTGTACTGCCTGTCTATCTACAGGTTTGGGTGGCAGTAGGCATTATGGGCCAGCGTGGTAGGATATGTTACATCGGCATTGTCAGTACCTGGAGCTCACATTAAAGGGTCTGTTGAAGTTGCAATGCTGTTTGGGGGCCATTATGGGCTATGTAAAACATGCTTAGTGTGTAGTTCCATAGTACATCTATTTATAGGCATTTTATCTTTTGGCAATGGGATTGAGTTTCTTCACGGAGTGCTTGTCCTTATCATTAGGGCACAAGTATCTTGTGTTTTATTATAAATTCAGGATATTGAAAAAATGCATCCATGTTTGGAAATACAGGAATAGGCTAATCATCTTACCTGCATAGTTGCTCACAAGGCCACACATGAACTTCCGTTCCAGAGTGAGGTTATAGACGGCATTTTACACCTCCCTGCTCGATTCTCCATTGCTGAAGAAAGGAATGTCTGGGTCTGAGAGGTGACTGACCACCTCCACTCCACATGGTTCTTCTTGATCTTTCTCTGAGCTCAATGAACACATAAATACATACCCACCAAAAACGGCATGTTAAATAGCTACAAGGGAAAAAGAGGTGCAGGCAAATTGATAATTAATATTCAATTAAAATTTAGACTAGTTTCTTTGCAAAAAAATGTAAAAGACACGTTCCACAGATTTAAGGAAGTAGTATGAAATATGTCACCTTTAAAAGACATATTCAAAAACAGGTTATGTACTATTTCATGGCAAAGGAAATTCTTAGCACGCCAAAATTTAAATGTATTATTTACACACTCAATGTATACTCCATACCCAAGAGTAAAAAAACTTTTACTGGGTAGTACCATATATGTATTAGTACATAAGGTATACCTTATGTACTAATACCTTATGCTCCAGAAAGCACAGTTAATTGATTTATAAAATATTTTGACGGCGAAAAAAAATTGTGCCTAATGTCACGTGATATTTCAAGAACGCGGAATTTCCGACTCGTACACTAACATATCACAACCTTGCGTTCATGGTGTCAGCTCGGGAAAAATGGATATCACTAAAAAGACGAAACTCAGTGTTTTACTTCAGGGGAAACACCAAAAATTATATGCAACACCATTTGCTTCCCTCAGACTTTGATGAAGAAAACAGGAGATGCGTTAGGTAAATATCAGTGCATTAACAATGCTATCCTTAACAGGCAATTGCACATGAAATTGCTTGAACTAGCTGGTGAAGTTCAGCTATGTAAGTTAGCTAACTAGCTAGCATTATCTGTGAGATGTTTGTGCTTTGACGTCACGTCGGAGAAACAGGAATTCTGGGGGAAAAAAAGATAACCACATTTCCAACTTGTAATTCGGAGTTGGACACCGTTCATATCGTTTTTTTTCACAACTCGTTTCTAACGAGTTCTCCAGTTGAACGTTTGACCTAAATGGAACAGAACCTTTATTAGTGTCATTAGTAACACCTGTGTTTACCTGCTGTTGATTGTCAAAATGGCTGCTGTGAAAAAGGTCTTTGCAGACTAAATCATCAAAAGCCATTGGAGTAAAACAGAGGAATTCTGTTTCATGGGGTATTTTCAACTGAAATTATACACATCAAGCTATGACATAAGCTGACTCACTTTATTTACTGTGATATTATTTGAATTGAAAATTGAGAAGCTACAAAGTATCAGTAAACAAGGAGCCAGATTTTTGTTTGTACTACTTTATTATTATTTTTTTCTGCTTAAATGTGTGTTTTTAGGGTCTTAAGAAGTTCCATGTATTTCTTTTATTAATTTTATTTATTTATTTATTTATTTTCGTTTGGCTGTGTCGTATACAAGTCCTGTAGGTGTAGAGTTTGTAAAAATGGCGTCTTATGTAGACTGCCCTTATAAAAGGAGCTGTGCTGTCAGTGGCCACAATAACAGTACAATATAAGTCATCTCTAAAGAATGAAGTGTAGTGCAGCAGGACTTGCGTCGGACAAGATATAAAAACCTTCATCATGGGAAACTACGTGTGCTGTGCCGCAGATGTTTTACACGAGCAAGGCAATGAAGATTTTCACGGACAGCAGGGGACATGATCACCTTTTACTTCTCCATAGCCCGTTTAATCTCATCGTTTGGTTCAATGAAGTGACCTTCTCTGAGGCGGAAGATGTCAGCGCTGAAGAAGGTAGGCGGGAGTCACATTGTCGTGTATGTGCATAAATTGAGCTTTCAGCGCAGGCTGTTATTGTTGTTGTTGTTGTTCTTGTTGTTGTTGTGGTTATTGCATGTGCATGCACCGGCTCGGATGGATTTTTAATTTTGACGTAGGGCACCTGAAGACAGTGCGGCGCTGAAAGGTGAGTGGTCAGTGGTAATCCTGTGAATTTAGAAACTGCTAGAAGTTCTGCAGGGCATGACCGAGTCTCTGAATGTTATTTCAGTAGTAGGGGTTTTTTCCTGCTCCAGTCAATAGGTAGTGTTGAATGATGCATGCTGTGTGGGTGTGAGAG